>SCDT01000659.1:0-25522 GCA_004143765.1 Drosophila melanica | reverse complement strand
CAAAAGGAAGTAACATTTTTTAATAAATAATATTGTTATTATACAACACTTACGTTCCCATTGCAATAAAGTTATGCTAAGCTAGCCGCTTTTTCGTTGGCAACACTAAGTAGTTGCTTGTTGTTCTTGTTGTTGGCGACTGTTGAACGCTTTTTACACACATTTTGAGCAACAATATATAAATATGGCATAAGTCCGAATAAAATATAATCATGATGACATCGAACCGGTTTCGCGCCTCGAAACACAGCCAATCGGTTGCAGATAAAAAATTCCAATTGAATGCGATAGAATCCCCAAACTGATGATAAACTTATCGGCTGCTGTCATCGAAATACCCGTGACATAGCTCACAGTTAAATTGCCCCGATGCCGGTGCATCGATGACGTGTTCCAGCCCCCTTTCAGTGTTTGTAGAACATGTTCGGGCGCCCCGCCTCCGTCGCATTGAGCACTGCCATTGCCAAGATTTACAACCAATGTCAGCAACTGTGTTGGCTACTAAAACTACTCAAAATAGGCTCCCGCTCAGCTCACGGCTTATGCGACAGATAGCGAGAACGACTCGTGACAGAACCGAATGCCAAATGCTCCTCACAACATGTTATTTAACGCGGCTTATCAATGAAAAGAACAAAATACAAAAATAAAAGAGGTTTCTTCAGGTAGGAGAGTCTGAAATACCCTGGAGTGCACATATGAGCTTTATAATGGAGGTATCTGATTAAAAACTACAGTTTCTCGAATAGTAAATTGTAATTATGAAGCAAAAGCTATTAGTGATGTTAAATAATCTAAAAATCGATATATCGATGTTAACAACAGTTTGAATCGATACATATTTAGTTATTAAGTTAGTCATGCCCTCTGTCAAGTCAAGTCAAGTTTTGTGTTTGGACTTATCAGCGAATTTTTTAGTACTTTGTATTTTTGGGTGCAAACCAACGCCGCAGACTTTACATTATGCCCCAACTACCAACACACACATATTATGAACGTAATATGTTGTCAATCTTATCAATACATATTTGTCTGCATAGTATTTGATGCCAACGACGCGCCTCTTGACGCATGCCGTATGAATACTCGACTGTTGATTTGTTTGAGTGGCTGCCAATAATTGCGGAAAATGTCCGGATAAGTTGAATACTTGTATATCTGTCGGCAATTTGTCATGCATGCTTCATTTCCGGTTAAGACTTATATATTGTATGAGTATTCATAGGGGGAAAAACGTAAACAGCTATAAGCCATTACAGCGTTATGCTTGATCTAGACATTAAAAACCGGTTCCGAATTTATCCGCTTTCATCCAAAGAGCATTTTAACTAAAAAAAACATCCCCCAACTAGTAAAACTCCCTTATGATAATTTCATTCTGATAAGCGCTTTATATTTTGCAGTCCATGTCTTTGCACTTGCAAAATGTTTGCCAGCTTAATCATTTTTGCAAACGCATTCTGTTGGTATAAACTGAATAAAGATAAGGTGTTATCAATTATAAAAGCACAGCAATTGATATAAACTCTTTAATCATTGATTATCCGTACTATCCATGGTGTTTCAGACAGTTATAAGAATTACTATGACACTTGTCAAAACAATATTAATTGATAATCAATTGTGAGTATGAGTAGCGGTAAAAACTTCAGTTTGATACAAGATGTCTGATGGAATTGATAAATAAAATACATATATTAATTAGTGAAATTTTTTTAAAGATATACTATAAATAATTTTTGTGCAATAGCCAATTCAATTGTAAAATAGTAAAAAAAAACATGGGTAAAAATAGTTCAAAAATTTTGTGTGGTTTACATAATTTTATTTATACATTTATATTTTGTTCTGTTAACAAATGTTCTGTTCTTAAATGAATATTCCCCCTTTAGTTATCCCGATCATTTTATTGCTTTTTAGCTTTTGCCATCAATTTGATTGCACAACAAAAATAATTTGCATATATATTTCATGCAGATAGCATAGCTATTGCGTTGCAGTTTTAAAGAATTTTCGAGAAAATCAAAAGTTGTGCACTACAAAAACAAACTATATATATTTGCACACTTATATCAATATGTATTATCTATATACGTTACTATATACATATTTCATATATTTAAACATATTTCGCCTACGTCTTCGTCTGTGTTGCAATAGCAAAGTGTAAACAATTTGCAACAGGCTGTCCTGCTGTTTGTCTGGCCTTGGCGGGTCCAACCCCCCACTCTGTTACAACAATTCCCCTCGCAATATGGGCCACTAAACTTTACATCATATTGTTGTTTTCGTTTTTGTTTTTATTTTTGTGTACTAAGTACCCTCCCGTGGTCTAGTCTGTGTAACAATAGCTCTTACATTTTGTTGTTGGCCATAATTTTGGGGCCATTAGTTTTTCCTTTAGCGCGGCGACATATGGGGCCTCTCCAATGGGGCGTCTATTAAAGCGTAAATGTTTGTAATTAGCTGCAATTTGAGTGCGGCCACTGCCGCCTGATGTCTCCATCAAAAATTCATTGACCATTTCCAGATAGCCTCAAATTGTGCACTTAACATATTTTTATTTGATTAGCAAGTGCTGAGAATTCCAGTAGCATGCTATTATTAATAATTGAGCTATTAACATATGGATCCGTTTACTTCAAGTTTGAAAGTAGTTTTTAAAGCGTTGTTCATATTACAGACATAAAAATAGAATTTGTTAAACTAAAGCTTAGATTAAAGCATACACAAAAAGTTATTCAAATTTGTTGTTATTTATTTTTATTATTTTTTAACACTAAACATTTCTTTCTTAGCGTAAAAATTGTTTCCACTTAACTTGTTTTTAATTGTTGTTGGTGTTAAATGTTTTATCGATTATGCGTCTGAAGGTTCAATATGCATCGTTAAATGTTGTAAAAAATGCAGTGTCAACGTGACGTATGCGCAACGATAGTTGTTAGTCAGCTCCATACGCCACGTTAACCACAAATAATGTAAAAAGAAGCGAGAGCAAACCACTGAGACTATAAAATGCATACTTTGCTGGCTGACACTCAGCAATTGCGATGATTCATGTTCTTTTAAAGTTCTTTTTTATGTCATGCAAAAGAATCGACAATTATATATATTTATATATATATATATATATATGTACATGTATGTGCTATTTACTCGACACTAGCTGGCGCTGCATTTTCCCTACAATCGCCCAACTTTTGCCAAGCCAAGCAAAAGAAAAGTGGGCACAAAAAAGAAAACAAAGGAAAACCAAAAAATATCGAGAAAAAAATTTCAAGAAATTGTGCACTTACATAACGTTTGTGTGCAGTCAAAGCCAAAATTGAAGCGAGGCGACTTCAATGCTGAATTGGCCACTGCTGCGGCTGCTGCCGCTGCCTTTGTTTGGCAATTTGGCCGCATCATTTCTTGCATGCAACATTGTTAACGTGTGTGTTTTTTATACCCTGTGTTCATATACTGTTTTTATAGCTGGGCGTAATACAAAATACTTTTGTAAATGACCCTATAAGGTCTATAAGGTTTGAATACAGTTATGTGATTGAAAACATCTGCTATTTTATAAATTTTCTAAGGAACATTATTTGGAAGCGTTTGCCTTTTAAAAAAGTAATGTTTTACCTGATCTACTTTATAGTTCCTCAAAATTTTATGCTGGCATGATCTCACCGTTCATTAATATGTTTATAATATTTTCAGTGTATGAAGGCAGCTAGCATTTTAAGTATTGGAAATTTTGAAAGACTTAAATGAATTATGAGATGATTATGAGAGACAATGCTGTTTATTGTCAAAAGGCAAGAACCATTTAAAGTTGTATACAAAATTAATTCTGTAAATAATTGGTTATTATCAGAATATTTTAATTGATAGCATGAGTTCAAAGATATAGACAAATATTCCTTGAGAAGGGTTAAACACATCCAAAATGAGATTTTCTACATAATTTTTGTTTAGTCTACTTGCAGGGAATCTAATAGTCATGCTCACTTGACGAGAGCATTTCAATTGTTTTTTTTTTTCATACATTTTTCCGTGTTTTTTATTTTTCTTTTCTTCTTTCTAGCAATTGCTTTTCCTTCTCGCCATGCTATGTTAGTTTTCTTGTTTTTGCCTTTGGTAATGCGCAGCGGGTGTGTAGAGTGTGTGAAAAAAAGAAGAAGAGTTGGGGCCCGCAAATAACTGTGCCTGGGCCAATGCACGTGATTTTCTAGCCACAATGCGCTTGCAATTCGCTTATGCCTCGTATGTAATTATTATGAAATACAAAAAAACACAAAAAAATTAAATAAAACGTTGCTGCTGCAGTTGCAGTTTTTTATTTAGTGGCACGGTTCAATGACCCGCATTGTTATTGTTGCTTGTATTGTTGTTGTTGCTACTGTTATTGTGGCAAGTGCATTATACAGGTTTTCCTTTGTGTTGCCAAAATTGAAAACATAAAAGAAAAAACACTATCAAAAGAAAACATAAAATAAAAACCTGGCGTGTTGGCATTTTCAGCGTCGCTGCGTCTGCCACAAAACTTGGCCAAATTGGCGGCATGGGCCAGGTACAGCTCTGTAAATCAGGTCAGGCCAATACGGCGCTTATTGGCCTTTTGCCTGCGGTCCGTTTTAAGCCAGCTTTTTTAATTGTCTTGACTTGGCTAAAACAAATTTTCGTGTCTGTCCTTGCCTTAAGTTGACAAGTTGATTTCCTTGGCGCCGTCTCGTGTGTGTCCTCTGGTTGCCCTTTGCCTCTCACCAGGCGACCAGGCATAAATTGATTCAGTTACTCGTCGCCCTGAGCAGCTCCATCTCGCTCCCACATGCATGTGTGCGCGCGTGTCTCTTTCTGTGTGTGTGTGTGTGTGTGTGTTTGTGCGTGTTTCATTCATTGATTTACCCAACCTTAAAATATGCTCTCTCATACTCTACACAAAGTACTCTCTCATACCCACACACACACACCCAGCCACATGTACTCTTTTCTCTCTCCTCTCTCAACCTCCTCTCTGTTTTTTTTTTTTATTTACTAGTCGTCTCTCCACACAATTCTATTTACTGTGTTTGTGTATTTGAACTGGTGCTGACGTAAAGGGTCCTTTCCAGCTGTTGCCACCCACACAGCCCCTTTGTCCCCTTTGTCCCCTCACTCCGTCTGTGCGTTGTTGAGCGACGCTCTCAATGTGCTTGTTGTTGGCCCACATTGTAAAATTGTTGTTTTCACGTACTTTGAGAGCTTACTGTGGCTTATGATGGCATAATTTCTATTTCTTGTTCTATGCCCTTGCAAAGGGTGTTTTAATTTCGTTACGAAATGTGTTATGACTTAGAAGAAAACATATCCAGCTCTATAATATAGTTATATAAGTTAACAGAAGCTCTACTAATGCATATTTCCTTTGGTCGGTCAAGTTTATTTTTTTTTATTTAAAATATCTTGTAGTATTTAAAAGTTCGCAATTACTAAAATGTCTTATTATTCTTATTAAAAATTGATTTTTATTTTATTGTAAATGTTGTCAAACATAAATAATGAGAATCAATCTCATTTATTCGGAATTCGCTTGTTAGCTTAATATATCTCACATAATTTTTTTTAGAGTATTAAATTTTTGGCTTTTATGCTATACATTTTCTTCCCACTTTCTTTCCAACCAGCAAAATTGACACAATTTTTTTTTATTACATTGGCCCTGGGGGGTACGTGGGCTGCCTACAAAGTCATTGCACTCTTAGGACAAGGGTTGTGAAAAGTGACAGCTGCCAGCTGCTTAGCCTAGTTAAGCAGTCGAAGCGTCCCTCTAAACGGTTTTCATTTTCTCTTTTTGCCAGGCGCACCCTAAACCCCCTCACCCCCATATGCAAATTTGGCTCAAGTGTGTCTAAAACTCATAAAACGTAGTTCAGTTTGGTGACCTAGTTGGCAAATGTTTAGTTGTACTGAACTATTATTACGTATGATATGTGGAAAATTCAAAGAGAAACAACTTTTTACGTTAAAATATAAGGTAAAATCAAAATGAAAAAAAAAAAACACTTTTTAAACAGAGATAAAAAATTTCACAATTTAAAAAAAAAGTTTAAATTATATAATATTTAAAATTCTTCTGTATTTACGTTTCATTAGTAAAAAAGAAACCAAAACAATAATAATTATGCAATCTCTGTTTTAATATTAAAAAAGCTTATTTATATGCAATTTTTACAGAACAAAAATGTAAATTATATAAACACAAATTATAAACTTAATAATGAACATTTGAACACAAGAGATCTATTAACCATTTATATGGAATATATTCCAAGGTCAACAAATATTTTTATTTGTCTTCTCCGCCCAGATTTAGTTGGGGTGTGTCCTATGCAAACACTGTTGCACTTTGACATTTTCCAACACCGTCGGCACGCATCATCAGTCTAATAACGTTCATAAATTTGTAATGCAAGGGGTAAACAATGGAAAGTTTTGCTCTAGGGCAATTCACGAACAACTGACATGTAATTGTCTAAACAATTGCAAGACGAGTTAAGTTTCCCGTCTTTTGTGTGGCACGTTGCACGTTGCGTCACTCGCGGCACGACGCTGGCCAAGAGCTCGTAGCAGTCAGCTTGTGTATGTGAGCCTGCGATGTGCTGATTACTCGCAATGAGCTATTGATTAGCTACCTGTTCATAAATTGAAACAGCTTTTGGCACAGACAACGCTCTATTTGTGTCCACCTCGCTCCCGCGCAACGCAAATGAAAACTAATTGACTTGTTTATGCTGCGGCTGCCAATGGAAAACTCAATAAACACAGACATTTTGCCTCTGGCAGCAGCCGCCATGTTTAATCTGTGCAACTGTCCACAGAACGAGGTAAATAATATTCAGAAGCAAACACGAACGAGTGTTTTCGAACGATGCAGCATAGTGTAAATCTGTGGCAATATTTAAGAAATATGTTTCATGATCTAAAATTACTTGCCTCGAATAGCAAAACCTGTGTATAACAAATTTCGGTTCATTGTGGAAAACAATATTTTTAAAAATAAGCATATTTCACAATTTTATTTTAAATGAAAAAGCATATTTAAAAGTAATATTTTTATATATTTGTCCAAATATATGATAATGTTTGTCATTTAAATTAATTTAACAATTTATTATGTTATGTTTCATGTTAAAATAATTGTATACCTTATATAACTGGTGCAACTGGAAATAGATATTTGAAGGATGAATCTACTTCTAATCTGCTAGAGCAAAAAATAAATTCTTCAATTCTTGAAAACAGTTTATTATCATATTGCTAAATTTCGTGCGTGTTGAGTGGGTAATTTTAAGTCCGTATCGATTTGGTCGTAGAGGGAGGGAAGTGAGGTAGCCTGACCTCAAATGTCAGTTGCGAGCCCCGTCAGTTCATTTGCATAAACGTTTTAATTAGCTGCGTTTAGTTGTGCTCTGTGTTGTGGGTTCTTTTGAGGGCGGTCTAATCAAATAATGTAATGCAATTTATTTTTTTTGTTTTTGTTTTTGCCATTTGTGTCTGTCCAATTGAATTCAATTGACTTGCGGCAGTCGTTTAAAGTTGTTAGGCTGCCCGAGCACTGATTTGATTTGATTTGACTCTATTTGCTCAAACTAGCTGCAACATATGCGACTTGATAACAAATATTCGCCAATTGCATGCATCGAGTCAACAAATGTCTCAGGAAACAAAATATACAAAGCCGAATGTAAACATTTCTTAATAACATTATATACAAGTCTTTTATATGAATAGTTGTACATATTTACTTATGTGCCTTCTCCCTCGTAATTGTTTGGGACGGTGGAGAATTGAGGCACCTTGAAATGCGAGACAAGCATAATATTGACATACATATGAAATTTGCACATGGCTTCAAATAGAATTATTCCTAAGCACAAAATGCGCCAATTGCCAACTAATGAGGCCTTACTGTACGGCAATTAGGCTTGAATGCCGATCTAAAGTTTGTTTTATCAGTTTGATATTGAGGCTATGACCCGCTTGATAAGCAATAATAATATTGTGCCTTAAAAACCAAAAGTGCCTATCGAAACCAAAAGTGGCTAGAAATGGCTTTAAATTATTTCAGAAATTCAGAAATTCTTTAAAAAGTTTTATCTGCATAATTAACTTATCTGAAGTTTGTACAGCAGTATTATCGTTTATAAGTCGAAAAACAAAGTTGAGCTGATTTTATATCAGGAGTTGCATTTAATGTTATTGAAATGAGTTACTTAAAAAACGAACAATTTGAATATATATAGTATCTGTTTAATGATACTATTATTTAAAATATTTTACAAATTATTAAAGCATCACTAAAGTTCTAGAATATTGTAGTAAATCAACAGTAGACAAAAACATTGAGTAAACCAATATTTTGTTATCTTTATGAATAGCTCCTATTCTAACAGTACATGCACCTATAATTATTTTCACAATTACTATATTAAATGCAGTTAAATTATGGTAGATATCAATTGCTTGCATTCCTCTCCCCTTCAGTGCGTTTCTTATCGCTGGCATCTGATAAGTCTGTGTTCTATTGGCAGGCACTTGTCTCTCACATTCTGAGCATTTAACACCTTTTGTCAAGTCAATCGAACGCAGCGATCTATCACACACGTCTGTCTAGTCCGTCAATGTCCCACAGCCCACTCCTCCCCTTTCTACCTATTAACGCAACCCCCTCGATCTGTTGACAAGCGAAATCATTAAAAGTGTCAAATGAAACTGAAAGAAGTTTTTCTTGTTGATCTCGCATTGCTAAATTTGTTGTTGTTGTTGTTGTAATTGTGCGTTGCCGCACGCTTGAGTTTTTCATACGTGCACTGAATTTCAATTGAAATTTGCAATTCAATTTTCGCGTTAGCTTTTGTCTTTACTCACCCAACGGCCAAAGGGGGCGGGGCACCCTCCTCCACTCAGCTATTTAGCATGCGAATTGCGGCACAGGCGATGAAATGAAAGCACTCGACAACAATTATTCGCAACCGGAGAATCAAAATACCCAACAAAAACAAAATCAGCAAAAATAAAAATATTTTCAAACCATATTGTTTATTTAGTTTTTTAGTCAGGCGTATACGTATTACCGTTGCCGTTCGTTTAGTTTTTATTTTTATTTTGTTTTGTGTGATTTGGTTGATTTAATTCTAAACACAGCGTGCGTAGCAGAAAATATTTGTGAAAATGATTTTGTGTATTAGCCAATTGACTTTGGAATTTGTATTGTATCGTTTTCCATATACTCTTTACATTATAATAAAATTTAAATATTTTCAAATGTGCCTTTTAAATATTTCATACGTGCAGCCCAATTAAAACAGGTATTACGTTTATTAGGACTATAATTAAACATTTTTATGCAGATTGCGTAGTCAAAATATAGTCAAAATATATAAAATAAAAAAAGTTTGCTTGCTAATTTTCTGATGATCATATAATAGCTTAAATTTATGTGTTATATATGTCCGTATACATCAGAATAGTATTTTGGGATAAGCTTATGAAATAACTGAAAATCTATAAGATTGAACAATTAATTTATACATATAAATCTTATACCAAAGCATGTTGCTCAAGTACTTTAATTAGTTTTTTTTGTTCTTTGAAATGCTTAAAAAGAACAAATAAAAACCCCAAATGAACTTTCTAATGAAAAAAATATTTGTACAACATTTTGTTGGCAAGTTGATATAAACAAATATTGGCTGGCATTTAATTTATATGTACTGCTTAACGATTTGTATTTGCGCCCGCATATATTATATATTTTAGGTATTTTTATTGGCAATCGAGATATATTTATGCCGGTTTGGGGCTTGCCAAATATTAATTAGTTATCAAAATTGAATTGAAATCAGAACCGGCTGCTGACCGTGTCCTCCCTTAGCCGAAGCAGTTGACTAAGACGCTATCGCAGGCGATGGCGACATTTGGGAGCCTTACGCGTACTTCCATGCTGTATTTATATGGCGCGCTTTTAACGCTCAGTCCAGTTGAGATTTTTATTGCTGCAGGCATTTAATGTCGTTTCATGTATTTTATGGCCCAAAGGCGCCTGACGCCTTGTCTACAAACAGAATTTCGCTGTTGGCCCAAATGAATTAAAATGTTTCGAGTTGTTTTTCATGCGTGTCATTGAACCAATCCGGGAACCGCAGATCTTTGTGCGGGTGTCAGTGACAAGGACTACATTTATATATACTATATAAATGCATATATAAACATGTAAAAAGATAAACAATAAGCATTCGTTCACGTATATTTCTATAAATACATATATATAGATTTTTAAATTTTTTTATATACACGCAATAAAAGTGACTCGATTGTTTGGCTTTTTTGATGAATGCTGATTAAGTTACACAAATTTTGTTTATTTGCTCTTATTTGGAATGAAAAATATTTAAATTATATTAAACAATAAATAAGCATCTCTAAAAGCTGATATAATAAAAGATATATAGAATACTGAACCTATTTTGAACCGGTTCTATTTATTTAAGTTTTGAGAATTCATTTTATTCCATGATGAAGGAGTACTTTGATTAAAAACTTTTTAGCGGAGGATGCTAAAATTTACTTTAAGGTAGTTAATTTTTAGTAAATCTGAAACTATAGTCTTACAATCGTACTTATTATACTTTATTTTGTTGATTGATCCTTGATCAGTGATCCACACCGAACTTATTCACCATCTTAAAATGCTGTTTATTGCAATCTTTTAACTGATAATATTGTATCTTCTCATCTTTTGCAGACTTTAAAGCGCCACTCTTTTATTTTTTGCAACACTATGCTCTCGCAGTATTTGTTCTAAATCGTTTATTATAATGAATTCCGCGCGGCATCATCGTATTGGAGTATTTCTGTCTCCATAAATGCACGCAGCTTACCCTCCAAAACAACAATAATAACAATAACAACAAACAAATCACAACCAACCACACAAATTTGATCTAGTCACAAATAAACAAATACTGAAAATAACGATAGAAATTGCACACAAATCAAACGCAAAATCTTGAAACCCCAAAAACCCACACAAACCTATCAACTAAGGAGTCACGGTCAAAGACCGCTTTAAACACGGAGACGGAGGGAAAGAAAAAACTGGCCAAAAAAATGCCGTATCATCGAGCCGATACTTCGGCTCAGGCCGATAAGCTAAGCGGCATTGTGGAGGAGAGTGATTTATACGAGGGATTTGCGCCGCATGTGGAAACATCCGAAATTAAAACACTCGATTTTTACAATATACCAAAGCCAACTGGTGAGTTGAGTTAATAAATATAGTAAATTAGAATAATATGCATTGATTTCTTAGGATCATATTTTTTAAATATAAGTTATTACATAATATTAAAGTAATATATAGATATGAATACATAAGAGATCATGTTACAACTGAGACATGTGTTAACATTACATTTTCAAAAGCTGTTAAGGATGCACTACCGTCTGATCAGTTTTCTCCTTTCTGTATCGAAGCTTCTAGAACCCCAATTTCTCCAAGTCTGAGGTACCGCAGCCAATACAAGCCGCTACAGATGCCAAATAGTACAAAATCAGATCCTAAGACTAATTTCCGAATTTCAGCAACTTTATCGTCAATATAAAATAGACTAAAACATTCGAACATGCTGCGCTTGAAGTCTGGTCAACTATTCTTATTTTTCCGATTGAGATTCAAGGCTCGTTTGTACTAATTTCTCGTTTTTAAATAAGAAAATTCTGATTGCAATTTAAGATTAAACTTTTCTGATTTGAATTATAAGCTGTTTAAATAGATAAATTCCGGTCATGAATTCAAACTTTTTAAATAAACAAAATTATTTCATAATTTGTTGAAAATAAACAAAGCAAAAGAGGTATTGATGCGTAAATAACTTTTAAATATGAACTGCAGGCGCATAACTACGGAAACGTAATGGGTTTTTTTTTTCGTTTTTGCAATAAATATAAAAAACATCCAGCTAGAAATTTTCTTTTATGAGTTGATCCATATACACGTTTACATAGAACTTAACTTAAAGAACACATGTGCTCTTTTTAAAAGGGGCTGAACAAATTTAAGTGAAATATTAATGTATGCATTGCATGAAAGATTATTTGTTTTTGCTGGCCGCCGATAAAAATACATTAATCAATAAACAAAAACAGCAAAAACACAAATGCAAAAAGAAAAAAAAATGCTGAAATGATTTTCATACAAGCAAAACAAATTAAATATAGGCATTTGTAATAATTACGTACAAATATGGCTGTACCGTCCGGCCAGACTAAACTGCCTACAGATTGCCCCTCCCCTCTTCAAAAAAACAAAAATTATAAAACTGCCTCGAAAAACCGACCGAACCGGCCGTTTGGCTCGGCCATATGATTCGACTGGATTTCATGTACACACTTGATTTCGCTTTTTTGTACTGTTTTCAAATTGCTTAAATTATTATTTTTGGACTATTAAATCACGCAAGTGAAAAACATAAAAAACAAGTGAAAAGAGCCCGAAGGCTTTATGTCAAATTTAGCTAACAACATTTATTGCATTTACCATAATTGAGGGGGAAATAATCGATATCCCACTGTAAACGAAAAGGATTAAAAGAGATCAAAATAGAAACATTTTTATTGTCAGGCCTTATAAATACCTGGAGGAAATTCTACATCTTATTTAAATGTTCTGCACGTCGACATCAATCACGAACTGCCCCAAATCGCTAAACGGGATGGTTACCTAACCCATTTATTAACAATAAAAACAAACAAAACTTCCGATATATGCATGGATGAAATTGAATGAGGCGAGGCACAGAGGGGTGCAAATTGCGATAATCTTTATATTCCAACTGTTGCACTAGGTGTATATGGCCCTCTCTCAATAACAACATATTAATATCTTCATATATTTCTTATTCATATCTGCATTGCAAGTCTCTTACATAACTTGGCCCTTTTACTTGCCGTGTTTGTTTAAGTTACGGAATATTGAAAATGGTTTAAATTTGTTTTCGCTACGCTCTGTTGGATTTTTGTTTATTAATTTTGCTTTTATTTTTCACGGCCCATAAAATGAGTACATTTTTCTGTGTGTGTGTTTGTGTGTTTTATGTTTATATTGCAAAATGCAAATTGCATTCAATATAAACTTTTTAAAGAAATTATGTTTTGCACTTTGCACGCATTTTACAGTTGTGTTGCCTTTGATTCAGCGTTTTTGGAAAAGTCGAAAAACTTTATTTGTTCACACTTTAAAGTTAGCCTGGTAATCAACAATCAAAGCTTATCAATGGAAATACGAAGAGTGCTGATAATAAAGGTTATACAACTCATTGACCTACATTAGAAATACCAGCAGTTGGTAAAAATTGATATTTTTTCCATAGTTGTGGATAGATAGAAAACGAATTTGCGTTACAAAAGTTGATAAAATGACAGAAATCAGAAACTTATTCAATTTGTGTGGCACATCAAAGGCAATTATATTTTACATTTGCACTGAAACACACAACGAGGTATGCTTAAAAATATATCGATGCAGTACATACATATATACGGTGGGTAAATAAAATTGGAAAATATTAATATAATAATATCGTAAATATCTACTACCCATGACGCATTGAACAAAAAAGAGATATGTATTTTCTGTATAATAAGCCGTTTCTATTAAAATGTAGCTAATGTTATCATTGGCATCTAAAAATTTATTTCAAATAAGGGTCTTTTCAAAGCTAAACTGTTTGGCTTTTATTTGGCATTTTATTGAATCTTCCCACTGCCAGTGTTTTGTCAAAATGCCAATATGCATTAATGCCGTTTGCAATTGGATTTGCAATTGAGCCAATCGGCCAATCCATTAGTGGAAGCTACTCTCAGCCGCTGACGACATTGGCCTTGATTTTGATTTTGAATTAATATTTTTTTTTTTATTTTTTATTTGTGTAGATAGTGTAAACAGGCCTTGCACACTTGGGTATTAGTTATGTGTATGTGTTGGGTTTTTGGCTCGTTGAACAAATTTGTATTGGCACAATTATTATTTTGGCATTTCTTCAGACCGCAGCTGGGGAAAATCCGATTTGCAATATCTCTGCTCTGCAACATATGTATGTGTCGTATATAAAGTATATACGTACATATATTTTTGACATAATGCTAAAGAATTTTTTCATTATATTTGTTGTTATTGTCGATCGGATTGCGCACAATAAGCAAAACAAAAACGATTCACGTTTTTATGGCAGCTGGCGAGCGGCCAATTAATTTGTTTAAAAATAAATGCAATTTTCTTTTCGATTCTCCTTTATTTTATAATTTTTCCATTTAGCTTATGAGTTTTTCTTTTCTTTATGTTATTTATTCTTTTTTTTTTGTTTTTGGCGCCGCGATAAAATTTTATATAAAATTCAGCAGCTGAACATGTGATTGGGAATTATCAACTTAAAGAAAATCATGAACCGAAAACTTGAAGAATAACAATAGCAATTAATAGCCAAAATATGTTCCCTAGAAATATTTGTAAAAATGTAAAATCAATCGCGAGTGCAAAACATGAACAAATGCAATGCAAATCTGTTTACTTTTAATCATTTTGAATCTGCTTTCAGAGATATTATTTAAAGGTAAAGTAGTATAGCTTCATAGCGCCAAAATAATGGCGTTGCCCAAACCTCATATACTTTTTTCAATTCAAAAACGTAAAAATAAAGGAAAGAATAATTAGTCAGCGATTGTGTTTTCTCGGACTTTCTATGATACATGTGTGGATATATTTAACATATTTGTGATTAATATTATTTATAAAGGCTGCTTGCTTTTTAAATATATATAATTTAAACGTATATATACGATAATTGTATGCATGAATAAAGAATCGTGAAATTCTTTTTAAAGAAAATTCCTATATGAATAAGTATACCTAATATTATTTTCTTCATTCTGGTATAACTAATTTCTTATAGAGCCAAAAAATATTTAAAAATCTCTGTCACATGCCGCGTGCCATCTCTCCAACATCGATTATAGATATATAAATATATATATTTGCAGCACAAGAATATAGAATTCGACATTAAGATTATGGGCTTAAGATTTTATTTATTTGTTTTTGCCAAATTCTTGCTTACGCAAAACAGAACACAATGTTTTCTTCTGCCCGTGACGCCAAACGACGAGTGATTTGTTGAAATTATGTATGGAATATAGTATACTATGCTATATATCATTGTTTTTGTTTTCTTTTTTGTGTTAAAGCGAGGGAAGGAATTTTCTTCTTTCTGTTATACTCGAGCCTCTTCAAATTTGATAAACAGTATTTTTAATTTTATTTCTTTGTTGAATTATGCAAAATTTTCCGCAGATCAGGCCACTATATACACAGATATAGATACATATGTTTTGTAGATTTATCTATATCATAAGTGCCACACGCGCTCGTCCCAATCAATAAATCTGATGAGCATTGCAAGCGAAATGAAGGGGGAATAATTTAGCCCATTTGTAGCCTTGCCTCTTCCACATCGAAAGAATATGCTACGTCAGCTGAGCACGTGCCCCCATCTAAAAATATGCGCAAAGTGTGCGAATCCGTCGAGGAATCCATTTGTGGATGCTTTTGTAACTGGTCCAAACCAGTTTTAAAGAATTTGTGAATTGTTTCGCAATTCGCTTTTACTTCAGCATTTTCGGCGTTTTGTTTTGGTTTTTATTTTTAGTTCTTATGCGTTTAAAAGTGCTTCGCTTTCAATTGCTTGTCTGCTCTTCTGGGTGGGCGGCTGCAATTTGTAAATTACTTATATAATCATATTTATTATTATCTCGCATATATTTGATAGCAAAAGAAATGTATTTTCTTATTTTATGTATTGTTTTCAATAAATGTGTTTTTCTTAAAATTCAAAATTCGACCGCTTTGACCGCTGCCGAAAGATCAGAAAAAGAAAGGAGAGGCAGAGAGAGAAAGAGAAAAATGCTGAGTCAAAATCAAAAAAAATTCCCCTTCAACAAACATTTTTTATCATTTAGATTAAAGATTAACGGCGAAGTATATTCAAGTTTTGTTTGTTTTTTAGATTTGTTAGCTGTTATTTATATATATTTGTATAAAGATATTTTTTGTGCTGTTCTTTTGATTAGATTAGTCCAATTAAAGCGATTAAAGCATTTTCGTATGCCAACATATGCATATGCACATGATGTATGTTATGATATTTTTTGGTCGTAACATTTAATTATTTATTTTTTTTTTTGGCAAGTTCAGAGATCAAATCCGTTAAATGGCACAGCACGCCCACTTGTTCCATATTCTTTGTTAGCCTGCCCCCTGCACGCGCTTTTTGTTACTTTGATCCGCACTCACATAAAACAATCAACGCCTACAAAGGGAGAGGGGGCTAGTGTAGGCGGCGGGCCGGTAGATATAATAATTATGACAGCCAAGAGGCTGAGTGAGTGTGTGTTTGTGTATGTGTATGTATACGTATATATGTGTGTGTGTTTGTATTGTTTTCGTGTGCCAAGTCACGACAGTTTGCGTGTAGCGGTCTCACGAGTTCTCACCAGATACTCATTGCTCTTTCCCAAAAACTTTGACTTACTTCGTTAATAATTGAATGAGAGAGTGTCAAAACTTTAAGTAATATTTGTTATATTCACCAGACAACTGTTGTCAGTGAAGTTGTTAACAAATCCCGGCAATTACAGGAATATACTCTACCTGGGCCAAATGTAGAATGATGTATTGTTTGTCAAGTTGTGAATACTTCGTTCTTAGATACAAAAAATAATTTCTTTTTTATTCGCTTTACACTTAAGCTTCTGCTCCAAGTGTTTCGGTATAAACTGAATAATATACATTACCAGTTGAATTATGAAACATTTTTAGTAAAATGCATTTTAGAAATAAAGTTCTTCTTAATAATAATAAATATTTAAAGCTTGAGTCACCAAATTTGGTATGTAGATAGCTGGTGACCTCCCCCAAAGATTGCACCCTTGATATCCTGGCCACGCCCACTAGAACGCCCTCTAGTATCCCCGCCCCAAAAAATTGGAAATGCCTATATCTCCCACAGTTTTTGAGCTAGGGTCCCAAATTTGGGATATATATTACTGGGAAGCTCCCCCAATATTCACAGAAAAATTTGCGGCCAGTATATAGAATATTTATATCTCAAACAGTTTTAAAGCTTTAGTTACCAAATATTGGAAGGTAGATAACTGGTCAGCTCCTTTTAAGATCGGTAAAAAAAAAATACCCAGTCACGTCCCCTTCCACCCCCGCATACATATATCAAGTGACAAAAAAAATGTTATTTTCGAAAATTAATATATATTGAGTGTGGAGTCAATATACATATGTATAGGACAAATCATGATCAAAATGCCATTAAACGTGAAAATCGGTTCACTTTTGACAAAGTTATGGGGGTTTGATATATGGGAGCTATGGAATCTGACAACTTTACATGTCAAAAATTTTTTTCGATTTTGGGATGATTTTTGACCAAAAATTGGACTCTCTCAAAATCATTTTCAATGCTGTTTTTTATGTTAATTGAGACAAATAAAATCGATTAAAACAATAAATTCGCAATTTTAAATTTTGAAAAAATTTGTTTCCAAAATTCACAAGGGAGAATGCATTTTTGACCAAAAAAGTCAAAAAATTTTATTTTCGAAAATGAATATATTTTGAATATGGAGTCTATAAATGTATAGGACAAATCATGATCAAAATGCCATCAACCGTGAAAATCGGTTAACTTTTGAAAAAGTTATAAGGGTTTAATGTATAGGAGCTATGGAATCTTTTATTTAAGAACGTGAACGAGTATAACGCAGTCGGTATCGCCCGACTGCAATGTTCTTATTTCTGTTTGTTTTTTATTGTAGCTTTAAGATTAAAATATAAATATAAAATATTTTAAAATCTTTTAATTAGATTTTGATAGACTGCCAGCAACAAATCTATATTTGCAACGAATAATTTAGCATTTTAGTTTCTTAACTGTCTGCAGAATGAATAGACTAACATTACTTAAATTATTAACGAATCGCATATCAACATTATCTAGCACAATAAACTTATTATAAACCCATTCCGAGCATTATTTGTATAGCCTTTCACCAGACGCTGGCGTAAATATCAAAATCAAATACACGAGTCCAATTGTGAATGCTATAAATATGGGCAGAGCTTAACTGTTGAAAAGCTGATGAAAAGCTGAAATTTGCCAGCTGCTGCTACTGATTGATTTCATTTTCACTCCCATTCCCGCGCTGAAAGAGCGCCATCAATTTAGCTAATCCATCAAGAACAATCGATAAATGTTGGCCATTAACATTTGGCCGATCGGCATGCGCATCAAAATGTTAAACAGTTATTTTGTTCCGTGCGATGTTACTTTATTTTATTTTATTTGTTGGCCTTACTGTCAACAGTGGCGCTGCTAATTACACGTTTGTTCGCATAAAAAGTCTCATCCATGTGTCTGTGCTTGTGTGTGTGCGTTTGTGATTTTTTTCTACTATGAGGAGGCCAGGCTAAAGTGTCGTCACTTGTACTCATCAACCAAAGCTCTCTCATCTGTTCTTTTTGTTTGGGTGCTCTTTGATTTTTAAACGCTCAAACTAAATGTGCAATCGCAAAAAAGAAAACAACCATAACAACAACAACAACAACAACAACCATAACAACAACATCAACAAGCACAACCACAACCACAACACAGTATTAATTTTAGTTACAAAGGCTGACACCGCCGGCACTGTATTTGCGCACAGCTTTTCTTGCCCGCTCTCACTTCATATTTTAAGCTTATGCACTAGATAACATTGTTTGTGCTCTGCAAAGATAACAAGCAAATCATGATGAAAGGAAAGTGCGAGGGAGAAGAAGCTTGCATTCTAGGTGACCCTTTAAAGCATATGAGATACAATCTGTATTTATCTGTATTTGTGCGTATACTTAATAAATATATATTGGTATCTGTTGGGAATAAGGAGTTTACAGTGCGTACATATTAGATTGTATTGTTTAACAGCACATTAACATGCCTAAAACAATTTGAATTGTCTACACTTTTCTCCTGAAAGTATGCAACACTTTATGCTTGTAGTACCAATTATTTTTGTGCTTTAAAAAGAAATTTTCATAAATGCCTAAGAGTATGCTATAAAAATGGTCGAGGTTCAAAATGTGCGCGCAAAGCCGATGTTAAAAATATGGACGCTACTGTTGCCGCGGTTAATAACAAAAATTGAATTTTTTTTTCCACGCAGTATAAATAATTTGTGTGTTTCTGTAAATGTGGAAAATATATATATATTTTTTTTTTATATGGTGGCTAATTGTTAGCAACCAAAAATAAATACCTTCATGAAGAATGTAATAATTCATTGTTGTTGTTTAATAGAATAAAATAACGAATTATTAATTTTTTTTAATTAGGATAATATATACTTGTATTATGTAAATATCATGTACTTAGCGTTAAGCTTTTAAACAGTGGTATTTTAAATTACCAACATCACATATTTATTAAAAATATTTGCATTATTTCTTAAGGTCAATGTTTAATATTTAGTTAGTTTATTTGCGCTCCCTTTTGAATTATTTTTTCCATTTCACAAGCGTTTTCGCATTACGCCATTTTAATTATTTCATTGTCAACTGTATATTTTTTATAGTTCCATGCGACAGTTTTGATTCACACTTCTTTGCGCGTTGTACAACACAAATAACAAAAACAACAAACAAGAAACACTTAAAGCAGCCAAAGTGCAAAGTGGAGATCACATGATGCGACTTAACCATGGCTAATACACACTTAACTCATTTCCATATCAATTATAAACGAGCAATTGCGAATGCGCTATTAATTAAATTTTCAATATTTTGCGCAGCGATCGCGTTTATAGTCCATTGAATTGCTGTCAGCGGTAAGAAGTGACAATGTTAATTTCTCAAGAATGAACAATAAGCTGTTCCGGCATGAATGTAAGAAAATTATTCACATTATTCATAACTGTCGCGCCCCCATTGATAATACAATACCTGAAGTTGAACGAACTGTAAGAGAGAGAGAGAGAGGGAGAGACAAACAGATGAAAAGAGAAAAATCTAAAACTTTATTTTGAATTAGCAAAGTTTTGAATTAAAAGAGTTGCTCACATACATTTTCTAATCAAAAGCTTTAGACCTGTGAGCTTTTTGAGATAGCCTAGCCCCAAGGTTTGGGTAAGCAATTCGATGCGCGCGGCGGCACAGTGCACCTGTCCGTCCGTACGCTCGTGAGCGTAACTCTCTTTAATTCTCGCTTTGCTGCTGATGCTGCTGAGCGGCGTTCGACCGGCGATCGACCGATGCGCTGCGCTCAGTTTCAGTTCAACCCTCGGGCGTTGCGGTTTAATTACGTTCGTCTGTCGCTACGCCACGCGCGCGCCTTTGCCCAAAAGTTGTCAACTGTCCAACAACAGCAACAGCAACAACAACATAAACACAACGATACATTTAACGAAACGAGTCGCGTGTCTGTCGATTGCTGTTGAAAATTGCTTTATGTTTGTATTGCATACGCATCAAATGTGTGAATGTGTGTCTATGTGTGAGTGTGTGCGTGTGTGTATTTAGGTATGTGCATTTGTTATGTAAATAGACGCACTTGTGCGCTTGTGTGCAGCAGCCTCCAAAATCAAATTGCGATCGTAATGCACATTAAACCAAAATTGGTTTTAAAATGACAACTTGTTAATTATCGCACCTCGATAAAAACTTGTTATTGTTGATTTTATTTTTACAATCATTTTCACCACAAGTCTCGTGCGTTGCGTGCGTCTAATGTTCAATTTCTAGTCAGTTGGTCAAGCGGTCAATCAGTCGAATCAATCGAATCATGATAGCCCATTAAATTACGCATACGCCGCGTATTCAAGCAGCTGTTGTTCGTCTTGTTGGAATAGTAGAACGAAATTCTTGAAGCGATCGAGAATTTCCAAAAAGCTAGTAAAGATAGATTTCTCGATACCCTGTTTACAAAATATTCCACATATATATTCCTTTCATGCCTTTTCACGCCCGATTTTATTATTATTTTTTTTAATTACCTGCACGCTTAAGAAATGCAAACTGTTTTAATTAAAAATTATGTATTTAGATTTTATTCAATTAAAATTGTGAATTTGAGATGCAACTCACACAAAACGATACGCAAAACCGGTTTAAAAACGCTAAACAACAAAAACAAGCCTCTGTGTTCTAACACTTCTCACATGCTGCTGAGCTCTGCTCCAAAAAAAAAGAAAGATATATATTTTACCGCTTTGTACCAGGTTCAAAGAGGTGCCAATAAATAGGAAGCTAATAGATTTGTATTTCTGAACGCTATAAACTAATCAATTGTTTCATTAGTACATTTTGCACTATTAAATAAATTAGATTATAATGTTTTTTATTCTATTTTTATATCAAGTACTAATCAAATTGGAAGCGGCTCTCGCAGCTGCCTCCCACTTAGCTCGCGAATTCAATTAATATGCAACTGCAAATCAATCGAAGAATCTGCGATTTTTTTTATTTCTGTATACTTACGAGTATTTTTATGCGGAAAAATACCAACAAGTAAGCCACGATTCAAACAGCTCCTCCCTTAAATTCCGTAAACATACTTGCACAAAACAAAAAAAAAAAAAACAAACAATATAATGAAATAAAATTATTAAGTCTCGCCCTGGTGGCTTAATTTTTGGACTCTTGTCATGTGCTCTTTGTTTTGGTTTATGGAACGCAAACGTGCTAATTGCTGCTACTTCACATATGCCCCTCGATCCGGGGCTTAATTGAATTTCATGTTAGGGGAGGTGGGCTTTGCAGGTTCTCTGTCGAGCCTATTGTGTGTTGTTTGTATTTTATTTTTAGAAATCAAGAAAATAAAGAAGCAGAATCAACCTTGTTGAAGCCTGTGAATAATTTAATTGATTAACAAATCAAAATCGTGTTACTGCAAAATGCCCAAAAGCGGCATATCTTGTTTTTAATTCCCTTGTTGTCTTTGTGGGCTTTGTCGCCAGTGTTGTAAACGATTTTTACAAATTATATTTATTTCCAAAAAGAATCTTTCAAATTTCATTCATTTTCAGCAAGATAATATCTGTCATAAGATAATATCACATTCTATGACAATAACATAATGCAAACTGCTAAAAACATTTCCTTTTAAATTATTTTTAATAATTAAATAAATGTAACAATAATTAAAATTAAAATGGGCATAGAATTATTATTTAGTACATTGGTTTTACCATTAATTTTAAAAAATAATAAACCAAAAAACACTGATAACTAATAAATAAACCCAACCAATGATAATAAATAGTAAAACGGCAGTTGTATGGATAATTTACAGTGCATCGTAAACCTTATTTTTATATATAATAAAATTGTTTTACTGATGTGTTTTTGAAATCCCGTTTGTTAACGTTTAAGCAATAACTTATATAAAATGTTAAAAAGATTTATTTAATCATATTACAAGTTAACTGTTGGTTATTCACTTTCATTTAACTCTTAAATACCTGTTGCGAATTTCATCTCAATAATGTCAAGTCCAAAGATCAGCTCTAAATGAAGGATTGGAACTAAGTTTAGACTTTGTTAATTTTGAGCTAAATACTAATTTGAAAGACGCACTGTTCCAATTAGCAAACTTTGACAATTTAGTAATCAACAACAAAAACAAGATACAATAAAAACCGCGGCCACCAGACACGATTTTTTTGCCAAAAAAAAAAAAATTACAAAAAAAAAAAAATTGGTTGAACGTGTTTTGGGTTGCGGTTTCTTTAGTTTGTTAAAATTTAAATTTAGATGCAGCCGTCAATTGTAGTTGTAGCATCGCTGTAATTGTTGTTATTATACTTTTTGTTGTTGTTGTTGTTGGCAACACATGCAGTCCCGACAATGTCGTCAACCGACTACCGTCAACAGTCAACAGTCCGAAAAAAGGTCTAATATATTGAATTTTCAACTCGCATGCTGGTGGATGGGACCTCCCTAGAAACTTGCACCGCCGCGTCCCCAGCTGCTGCCTCTCTCTTGATGCCGCAATTTGTGGCGTTAAGATTTTTCTTTAGTTTGGCTTTTATTTTTCTTTCATTTTCTGTTTTCAATTTTCTTATTTGCTTTGTTTCCGCTTTTTTTCTTCTAAAAATTACACATTAGATCATGTCGCAATAATTTTATTTGTTTGTTGCTATTTATTTTTGTTGTTCTCCGCGTTGTTGTTGATTTCAATTGAGAATTTGTCTGCAGCTTGCTTTTGGTTTGATTCTTTTAGTTTCTACATGCAAATGGCGTTATAAGTAGTGTCTGAACGTGAATGTGTATATACATATTCAATATGTGGGTATCGAGAATACCGGGAAAAGCAATTTGCTGAATAAGTGCAAAGGTTTCTATCGTTTGACTTTTCTGAGAAATATGTGTGATTACGTTTGTGCATTCGATAGAATTATAGCATAAAAGAACATTTTTGTATAAAATTATTATTGATTGTCACAAAAATGATTTTAAACTTCAGATTTTCTTTGACTAATTAAAGAATTTTTCTTTGGGGTTTATTTTTTTTTGCATATTTATCATAAATAAATTCTGTGAATGCAATCATGTGCGCCCGTCAATAAATAGGCCCTGCAAATAATAGAATTTAAATCGTGAGGCCTTATTTAGAATCTGTTCATGAATTGCCTAATAAATTACGTCAATTGAAATTAGCGCCACAATATTGGACTACGAGCTTTTTTTGTGTTTTTTTGCCCCATTTAAGTCTGGTGGGGATTCTAATTCCATAAAGATAGCTGTTATTATAAATGGTAATAATTTACGTATACTTAATTAACTGCTCGTTAGCTTTATGATGCCTTCGAACTTTTTCGATTGATAAGTGGGTCTTATTTGATTATAAAATGATTAAAATCCTATAATTGATTAACCATTTTATACCCTTCATAAAAATACCAAAATCATCCATCTAGCCAAAAATAGAAAACAAGTTTTTTAACAGTTGTAAAAGATTTTTTTATCTAGCAAGAATAGTGATCGAAAATAGTTGCAAAATATGATTTTTGGTATTTACAACAAAAAAAACATTATCACACGGTCTGCATAATGAAATTAAAATTATATTTCTATACTTTTAAAAATTATCTAAAAAAAAACCGTAAAATTTATATGCATTATAAGTTGTTGCTCCAATCGAAACGTGACAACAATTTGTGGCTTATGAGACATTTAATCGCATCGCGCTTATCCACACATCGACTCATCATATACTATATAGAATATATCTGAGGCATATGAATTTCGAGGTGTTTGGCAAGAATTTTTCGTTTTATTTTATTATTATTTTTTTTTTTTTTGGTTTTTGACAGTTGGTGCCCACTTTAAATGTTTATGAAGCCGAAACAGGCAGTTCTAGAAAATTGCCAACGGACTCATATATTTTTTTCTATTTATACCTCAAATGTATTATTGAATGTATTCATTCGAACGGGTTGTCTAATTAATCATTTGACTTTTGGCGGGTATGAAAAACCCAAACAGAACATTTTCACAATGGCCACGCGATGTTTATTTTGAATATTCGAATATATATATACAACTTGTATATACCAAGAATATGTATTTATACATCTCGGATAAGTAAACATGAGATTTTACGTTCCTCCACTGACGAAACATGTGAAAATTGAATTTGTGTTCAAAAATTGTACGGCTAACACGAATAGGTGTAAAGAGAAAGGTAAACAGCGAATGGGAAACTGCGAATAAAACAATTTGAATTTGTTATTGCTTCTATTGCTATTGAAATGCGTTTCGTAGCGGAGGAAACTGAAAAATATCACGTGAGGCTAACCAAATAATGCATATGTTTTCAGTCTTACGTATCTTCTGAATGAAACGAAAAGCATAAGAATTTATGCATGTAGGGGCTATAATACATTTGGCCATGAGCGGAACTATATGGATATCATATGAAAGCTTGCGGTTTACTGAATTACGAAAAAAATAAAACAAAATAATATTCATTAGAACAATATATAGTTTAATTTCTCTAAGATAAGACGCGTTGGCTATATGTTTAAAAAACTTTAGATAATACCAGACTTTTACCATTTTGCTTGGATAAATGGTTTTAGATGCCATTTCCCTATCCAATTTCCCTTTTCTTTCATCTAAACTGCCATCCAATTTCATGTAGTGGTTATTTTCCTCAAAAATTTCAACAATTTTCCCACTTCCCACCACAGCGCAGCAGCCCAGCGGCTCATAAATCTAATTTGCTTTCCAAAATACATTTTGGCCTTAAACAAATTTTATGAGGCATTTCCCAACCAGAGCTCTTTACGTTATGCTACGTTTAAAGGAATTTTTCGTACCAACATTCTTGCGGTACATTTCATTGCATTGCCAAATCGTGAGCTTACGAAATTTCCCAAATTTAAGATGGAGGGG
>SCDT01000658.1:37124-54947 GCA_004143765.1 Drosophila melanica | reverse complement strand
TATACAAATATTAATTGACTTTGTAAGCAGTGACTATATACGGAAATATATACTTATATATATACATATAAATTTATTTATATATTTATATATATATACATGTATATACATATATATTCGGGAGAGCTGGATTCTGAATATTCCGATAAAGATGGCTGTGAGTTGGTTGCTTCTATTTCTGTGATCCTGCGACTTTGTTCTTGCCAATGCATGCGAGATAATTTGGATCTTATAAACATGGGGTCTTCTGCCCATAAAGGGCTTGACGATTATTATTAGATACACTGAGTCATCCGACTCATTTGGTCACGCTGAGTGGCTTCTTCAAAAAAATTAGGACTGCATATTTTCCTTAAAAATTTACTGTGATACTGTTTTGTATGTGGAGTTGTGGTAAATTCTGGTTGTAAATATTAAAAATTCCTTTGGCAATTTATTTAAAAGGTTTTCATTTATTGGATGAACAATATTTATTGCAAGAGTTTGATAACTACTTGGTCAGCGGAGACCAAACACGATGATTTTTCTCTCTCCCATTATCAAGAAAAATGAATAATAATTATACCACAATAATAAATAATAAAATATTACAACACAATTATAATAACAGCTTTTTATTAGTTTATAAAGTTTAATGGATTAAGAACGTATCATAAAACAGCTATTTTAAAAACATTTTTCTGCATAATTAAACACATTTAAAAGGCTTGCTTCAGTTTTAATAAAAATAATTGCCCTTCTTTTTTTTACATACACACAAACTCACGGCACTTGTTGAGTATGCAGGTGGTTAAAAACTTTACAAAAAACTTTAATTCAGAAATATCAACGAAGAAATAGGTTCACACCGGTACTCGAACCATCGAACATGCAGCTACCGCTGCACAACTCTGACCGATTGCACCAGACTATCATTTAAGTTTCTTATGATGTAACATAAGTTAAATATCGCTAAGTATGTCACCGCGAGACAAAATTCTGCTTTTGTGACTTTTCAATGAAGAAAAATTAACACATTAAATTCCCACATTGTTCCAACGCAATTTCGAGCCGCCGACACAACTCCAGCTCTAATAGCGCAGAAAGGGACGCGTTTATACAGTCAGACAGACAAACAGACGGACAAAAAAACGGACAGGGCTAAATCAACTGAGCTCGTCGTCCTGATCAAGAATATTTATAGGGGTGTTGCATAAAATCATTATACCCTTTTTTGGCCCAACTTGAAGGATTTCAGGGTATACAAATGAGTCAAGAGCAGTTTAGAATAATTTTTTTGTATTTTCTTTTAGCATGCGAGAACTTTGTCGTTCCTAATAAACCCCTTTTCACGCAACGCTTAGCTGCAGGGTATATAAAGAATATAATTCATAACAAATTTACCCAAGACTTCTCTGTCGTTGGATATATGAAGAGAACTAATATAATTTGGAATATAATACTACATAACACAAAAAACCAAGCACAAGAAAATATATAATATTATAAAAAATGTGGCCGAAACTATCGTATACCTCTTTTTCTTCATCTAAAAAGCATGTACGGGAAACCATAAAAGAAGGTGATGAGACCATTGAAGATGTTCCAGGATATGAGCAAAATTTTATGCGGCAAGTATACGCTTTTTACCGACCAATGGCAATGGAATTTGATCTGTTTTATCCAATACAATTTTCAGTACCCAACTTGCGCTGCTCGATTATAAACAGTTCAAAGCGGCACGCACCATTCAGAGGTATTTTCGGGGCTTTTACGTGCGCAATATTCTTAAAAGACGGATTGCGGCTGCGATTCTTATCCAGCGAGCCTGGCGCCAGCATATAGCCAAGCGACATCTAATCATTATGGCACAAGAGCTCGTTCAGACTAGTGTTGTTCTCAATTATAATTTATGCTCGTTAATGATACAGAAACTATTTCGTGGCTGGTGGTCGCGCAAGCATGTTAATAACATGCTCTATCTTAAGCAAATGAAGTTGAATTGCATGGAAGATATGCTAAATGCCTATGCCTACAAGCTGCACACATTGATGCGCACTGGACATTTGCCAGGCTACATGGACTTTCACCATAATTTGTAAGTTTCGAAGGGGAATCTTTCTATTTTATTTTTATTCTATGCCCAACAAATAACTCAATTATCGATAACCAAACTTTTATACGCCTCTCTGATAGTTAAATGTCGCCCTGTCCATCTGTCTGTCTGTTGAATTTTTTACAACAAAACCAGATGGAAGTGTGGCGAAACCGGTAAGAATCACGCAGCAGTAGCAGAAGGGTCGGCGGTTCAAGTCCCGGTGCGGAATCTTATTTCTCGTTGATAATTATTTATGAGTTGCGATTGTTTTTTAAATTTTGCATGTGCATGTGTTAAATGCTGGGTTGAGGGCATCTCCTAGTCGGCGGTCGCGACTAGAGCTAAGTAACTTGTTTAATATTCTAACTTTTCTCTCCACTTTTTTTTTTTTAAATCCAAGTCTACAAAAACTAGAGCCCTTACTTTCGACCTTATCTTATCGATTCTATAATCGATATGTGGGCAACAAATATATGACGAACAAGTCCATAATGCTTTCACAACTCCGTGAATTCAAAAAATCGGTTTATTGGACATGGGTGCCTTTCACGGGCTTTGATGTCAACGGCGAATGCCAGCGCCTGCCGAGTTGGGACAAAACTCCCAAGGTCTATGATCTACGTGAATACGATGTGGCACAGGTCTTTATGACAGAGAACCGAATCACTGCGGTACAAAAGAAAATACGTTTGGCAAAAGAACGCAGTGAGTGGATATCGAAAGAGTTTGTCACCGATTGTTGCTAAACTATTTTTATTTTTTTTTTTATCATTTTTTTTTATCAAGAATTACGCCAGAAGTCAAAGAAATTGTGTGATAATGAGGCACGCTTTTGCAAGGATCTGGTCAAAAGCATGAGATATTGGGATGTTTGTAAAGAATGTCATTTGAAAGTCACTGATAGCTTTATGAAGACCGATTTTGAAAGCTTTGTAAGTGAGATCAAAGACCAATTGGAGGCCGTGAAATATGTGTTAAACTGCAATTGTCAGCGTGATACAAGAAATGAGGTTGACATTCAACCATGTAAAATCATTCCACAGCCTATAATATAATGATATGTCTTATCATTAAAGCCAAGAGAAGCTAATGCAACTTTGTAAATGATACAAATATAATTAATAGGAGTATCGATAAATATGATATTGATATTTGTCAATTTCAATTAAACCATTTTTTATTTTGCTTAGATGTTAAAGCAACCGTAAGTTAGCTAAAGATTTTAAACCATATAACTCGCTCATTTGGTCAAAGCGCTTCGTTCTGATATACATGATTTTATATTTGCAAATAAATTTAACCGGAGGTAAGTTTCGACGAAATTCTTCTCCCCCATAATCAAGCCACACATACACACTCATAAATGAGCTCAATCAATATTGGCAACAAATTAAATTTAATGATGTTTGCTGCTTGCAGCCAAAGTCAAGTAGAATCGAGAAGCAGTGAAATTGGCAACTCTGATAAATATTTGCCAACTGACGCTAATGAACATGAGCATACAAATAGGCAGCACACAAACATACACACACACACACACATATATATATAACGCAAGACACAGTTACTTTAGTCCCTTTTAGTTGTTATTATATGTTCGCAAAACAGAAAGTCAAGTCAAGTCAAGTCGCAGCTTTGATTAAAGAGTTCTGCACAAAAATTTGCTCACTTAGAGATTTCTCTCATGTCGCAATTTTATTTATTTCATTTCGTTTTCGTATTTCTTGCACAGAGAAATGGACGAGGGCAACGTGTTTACACAAAGAATTTTTCGCTATTGATTGTGTGATTGCGTTGCATGTGTGTGCGTGTGCCTGTGTGTGCGTGTCTGTATTTACACATATGCTAGGACATTGCCGAAGAAGCACGTTTGGGTTTCCATTGTGGGCATACAAGAGTCAACAGAACTTCTTTGATTTTTATTTTACGTTTTTTTTTTACTCTAGCAAGGGGTATATGGCTTTGTGTGGAAATTCTATGAGAATACCTACAGGTAATCATTACTAATTATGTAGAGCTTAAATATGTAATTAGCGTTATCAGCTTAAATAAAGTAATAAAATTCTGTTAAAATTTTCAATTGAATTTAATTTTTGTGGTATTAAAAAATCTTTAAAATTTACCAAAAAGCATTTTAATTTTAAAAATTTTTATTTAAATAAAAAAATTACAATTTGGCTTTTGCACTTTAAGTAAGTACCATAAATTTTATTTCCCGATCAATGTTATTCATCTTTATTAATTTTAACTATTTTCTATTTTTGATCAATAAATGTGTTTGTCAAACTAAAAGAAACTTAAGACTACACATTTAATTTAATATAAATGGATTATTTTTTAAAAGATCTTAAAAGATCGTATTTGGTATTTGGTCGTCAACTATCACTGTAATTTACCAAGCAAACAGATATTACTTGTCTGCAAGGGTATCTAAACTTCCACAAATATACTGTTATTTTCTTGTTTGATCTATTTTTTTGGCCCTCCACTTTTGTGGTCGTTATTTGCAGTGATTCATTTAAGTTGAGCTTTGATGGGGCTACTTGTCGAAAATCGGAGAGAATTTATATCTGACCAGTCTGCACTATTATTCTTGAAGTGTATTGTGTGAAAATATTCCAGCAGGCTTTGCGTTCGAGTGGCACGAGATATAAATGGAGAGAACTAAAAAATGCAGTTTTTTAAAGCGATTGTAAATCGGGAAAGTAAAATTTAAAAAAATATAATAAATACAATAGAAAAACAATTAAAAAAGGATTATAAAAATAAAAAGTTTATTGTATACATATAACGATAAAACAAGCAAAAATGTGTATGTGTGTAACGTCTATTTTTGTTATATTTTTTATTTTATTAAAAAAATCTAAGTTTTGTGTGAAATAATATGAATGTATTTAAAATTCAGAAGACAAAACATGATCATCGCCATTGTAACAAATTTGCAAATTTCAAGCTCCGCGTTAAAACTGAAGTATATGATCAAAAAAATATGTATAATTTAATGTAAACTTTAACATTATCATCATTATAAATATTTTCTTTTTAGCAATTTGTTGGGCTACGGAATAGTCATAGAGAGAGTGTGCGAGTGTGTGCGTCTGTGTCTGTGTATTTATAGTATAGTGGCATAATATAGAAACAGAATTAACCTAAATATGCAAATAAATTTAACAACAAGGCGAACAACAATAACAACAACATGAAAAGAGCTGCACATTAACTTCCGCAGCTCATTAAGTCGTTGTCAGCCAGAAAAAGAGGGTGCGAGAGAGGGAGAAAGAGAGCGAAAGGGACAGCAGCATGGGGCGCCCGCTGTAAGCCGCAGCAAATACTTGTATATAAAAATTTATGCGACGCCAACTGGTCGACAGCACACACACACACAAATAAGCACACAGACACACACAGCTGCAAATCACAGGCTTGCCAGACTGGCACAAAGTTCGCTGTTTCTCACAACAAATAAAACATTTGGCCCCAATGTAAGTTATGAGGGCCACAACACAGACCCAGCCCAAACACAAGGAATACGTAAATTAGCAAAAAAAAGAAAATAATAAAAGAAAAAAGGAAAAAATTCCAAATAAAAATATCAGAGGTCAACTGTGAGTGAGCGTCAGGGATGCTGCGGCTGCCTCAGAACCCCCGCTCACCCCCCAATTGAACGTAAAGGCTAAACGAAAATGTCGACACATTTTTTTTTAATTTCTTTGGATTTCTGGTATATATTAGAATGCAAAACGAACGTGGTCAAGTCGCGCGTCCACCACTTAAAGATACCCTGGGTATAGCTCCATACATAAGACAAAAGTCCATTTAAAAATAAGTTAGGCAAACTCTTCATTCCTCTGTATTTTTTTGGTTACCATAAATTCCAAGCTAACTTAAAACAGCTTTTATATTTTTCGTCCATTCATGCCCAATTTTAAGAGCACATACATTTCAATCAATTATTTATTGACAATCAAATTCAAGGTAATTTCTATTACAAATTTCAACAAAACTTAAAACTTTCTGAATATTGTGGAATATCGAAAAATATGAAATTCTTTTATTCTATTAATTTTTTCCTAACACAAGCCACATAAATAAACTGTTCATTATCTACAGCTGCACAACTACAATATACCCTTTTCACACATTTTTAATGTGCGCAGGGTAGAAAAAATTAAAATAAAGAAAAACAAAAATCAAAAAAAAAAAACCTGTGCGCATCCTTGGCCTCCAGTTTAATTAGGCTGTCTGCCTGTTGTGGCCTATAGGGAAAAAACCTTAAACATTTTTGCTTAATGCTGTTGGCCTCGCTCCCCGGTTGAAGGTCAATTTTTTGTTGTTGAGGGGCGCGTTTCGGGCTTGGGTGTGGCCAAACTAATTAGTGGCCATTTTGTGGGCGTTGCTGTTTAATGAAATTTTAATAGGCCTTTAATTGAAATACAGCGCGAGTCTCAAATTGTTCGTTACGACGGGGTCCCAAAATGTTTTTAAAAAACAACGAATTTCAAATGATTTATTGGAATATTCGAATATCAGGAACTAAATGATTAGAAGTACAATTCATTTGGAATAAATTTAGATCTTAATAGATCTAAAACTAGTATAAGTTAACTTATAAGTTGGATGAGAAAAAATAAACGCATTTCTAAAATGGACCAAAAGCCGAGTTCAAATAAATGAAAATTGCATATAAAAAAAAGGTCATGATCATGATCACAGATCTTAGTTAAGGTGAACAAATATAACTGGTTTATGTATATTCATATATATAGATAATTCAATTTTACTAATTCACTTACTTGATTGTTTTCGTATGCTTAAGCTCGAATTCTTTAAACAATAAATTGGGTATTTTTATTTATATGATAAATTAACGAATATGTAAGAAGCCAGCCAGTTTATTTGTGTATTTTACAGTGCAATTCCACAGTTGCTGCATTAATTAAATGTACCTTACTGAATGCACATTCGCTATCTACACACACGCGCTTTCACGCACACAAGCGCATAAGATATTAATTAAGTACACGCGCCGCGTAATGGCAAACTGAAGAAAACAAAATGACTGACGCGACGGCGCTGCTTAACGCAGAAATGTCGAATGCATCCGCTGAAATTTATGAAAACTGCAGCAGCAGCGGCAACAGCAACAGAAACAGCAGCAGTCGCCTTTACGTTGCGTTCAGTTCAGCAATATCGCACAGCTTGTGATTTATTTTTGTTTTTGTTGTCGTTGTCGTTTACGTGTGTTATTTGCTGTTATTTTCACGCAACGGCGACGGCTTCGTGAGCGTTGCTTTGCCAACTTTGGGGTAGATCCAGTTCGTAGCGCGTTATCAATGGAACTGCTGAACTGCTGATTTTTCTCGTCATCGTCGCTAGCATCGCCTCAAAAAGTGCTTTTTTTGTCGGCATGTTCGTCGGCGACGGACTCTCTCGGCCATTCGTGGCCGCTTCGTGTTGCGGTCGTTTTGGGCGGGCGAGTCAACTTAACGAAAGACTCCTGTGTGAAGTTGGAGCGTAAGCGTTGGGGCCTTTTTTTCTCGCACTGAAAGAGAGAAAAGAGAGAGATATGTTATATTTTTGCATTAACATTATTAGCTCCTAATAGTTAACATGTCTGTTAGCGGCCTGAGTTTGTGCAGTTAATGACTTTACACTACATTTAAATATATTTAATGAAAAACTTGTTAACAAAAAATTCTTATATAGAAAAAATTTAAAATTCTTATATAAAAATTATAAATATTTATTAATTTTCATATTTATGTAAATTTAAAAAAACTTTTAAAAAAATATTATATATCAATAAAAGAATTCATTGTCTATAGATTTTATTATTAAAGGCTTTAAAATTTCAATATAACCTGCTTTGATTTCGGAAAAGTGAACGGCTGCCTTGTCCCAAAATATAATACAGGGAAATAATATTAGGGACTGTTCTTAAGACCTCAAGGGACTTTATTTTGCAATTTTAACGTCTTTTTGAAACAGCAGCGTTTAACATAATATATTTCCGCATGTGAAGGTTTTAAACTGGATGTCCAAAATTGTTTTAAGCACACATCACTGCAGACACTGCTACTGGCGAGAAATTTGTTTGATTTCAGTATGCTTATATATAGCACATGCCCACATACACCCTCTCATTTAATAACATTTTCAATTAATTGCCATTAATTACTATTTATGCATTTAGCGTTTACGAGTCAAGGGGCATTTGCCATAAGGAGCTAACAGCGGAATGAATAGTATGGCAAAGTTAGGAGAAGGATACGCTCCGTGAAATGTCATTCATGAGAATTCCTTATGACATGTCCTTACTTAAGTCTTGTATAATGACTTTACATGCTGAACAAAACCAACTTTAATATGCTCAACATAATAATGAAAAGCACAGAAAGAGGTGCTTGCCAATTTCCGCCTCTTACATGCATACAAATTAAAGCATAATTTATAAGTACGCGTGTGTGGGTGTGTGCGTGTGTGTGTTTGAGGGAGAGAGAGTTTTTCCCGTGTTTAACCTGATGACTGTCATAAAAATGTTGCTTTTATTGTCGACGCGGCGCCAAAGCCTCAAAATGAAATATGCATTTTGAATTGCCTACGTCGTTGATTTGGTTTTGGTATGGATATTTAATGATATGGAGTAATGGAATAGGGCAGGGGAGGGGTTTAATGGGGGCACCCTTAAATCAGCTGCTTGCTTAATTTAAGGCCTGCGGGCACGTGTGTGCATTTTTAAGTAGTTGTTTTGAAACTAGCTCAGAAAACGGATTCGGGAAAACTTCTCCCATGCGCCTCATTTTTAACAAGTCAATTGAAATTTATTACAGACATACCCGACTCACCCGCTCCCCTACCTAATGCTGGCAGATTGTTTATCTGGCAAAATATTTCTATATAACGTTTATTATGCTGACTTGTGCCCCGCCACCTGCAACTTGCCTCTCATAAGTTGGTTTGGGGACTAGTTTCTCTACATAATAATTTACAAAGCATTTTACGCTTCGCTTCGCCTGCCATCTGCATTAGCCGCAAAGTCAATTTGCTAAAGCACAGCGCAAGTTGAGAGTACGGTTTGGAGACACTTATATCTGCATTATAAACATATATTATTTGTATATATATTTTAAAAATTATACGCGTTGCTGATCTACGGCCCTATATGCCATTTTTATTTGTATTAAGTTACATTTTGTTTGATGGCTTGTTAGTTGCTTTGATTATGATGAACAGTTTTCATTTCATTTTCACAATTGTTTTATTGCATTTTTGATAAATAGGTAGAAAATTGATTTGCTCTTATATTTGCTAGTTAAAGTGTTGGCGAAAATCTTGTTTAATTGGTCTCTAAAAGTGTAGATAAAATATTTAAATTAAATATATTAAGTTAAGAAGCAGAAAACTGAATAATACACTTTTATTAATCTAGTTTAACGCAGGAAAAGCCATTGAATTATAAACATTTTCGTGCGACTTATCTCTGAGGCGACACAAAAACAATTTTCAAGTAATAAGAAAAGCAATGCATCATTTTTATACCGAAAAGTTTACAACTGCCGCAACGATTAATGTGCCCAGAGGCCAATAGAACACACGCAGCCAGAGTTGCCACACATACATACACACGAGTACGGAGAATACGGCAGTCAGCGCAGAGAGCACCCCAAAGGATATTAACAATAATCTAACCAAATTAACCCAAAGCACTAAAGTGTAAGTGACATTAAGTTAATTTTCGTGCTGAAGCTGAAACTGAAGACGAGCCCAAAGAAGATACAAAAGCAACAAAAAAAAAAAAAATAAATAATCATAGGGCAGGGGGAGAAGTTAGGAGAAAAAACTTGGGGTTTTATTTTACTTGTTGTTGTTGTTGTTGTTGTTGTTGCGAGCTGCAACTGTGCAAAATTTCCCACGAGATCAATCAGCCACAGGCAGCAGCAGCAGCAGCAGCAGTAGCAGCTTGACTCTGTTCTCCATCTTTGTTGTTGTTGCTGTTATTACTACTTTTTGCAACTTTTTTCTTTTGTATAACTTGGACGAGCGTCTGCTTATTCATTTTTTTTTTTATTCTTTCTATGAACAGCAGATATTTTTCTTTTTTTTTTTTGCTCTCTTCTTTTGTGCCCTTCTTTTTGTTTTACACCTTTTGGCATTGGCCTTTGCAGCGAGCGCAACTAATGAAGCGTCGTTGATGATGCCACAGCGGCTGTGGGGAGTGGTTCAGTGGCGCGTGGTTTATCGGGCAAGGGGGCTGTGGCGTGGAGCGTGGCTTGTGGGCTATTGAATGTACTCTACTTGTACAGCTCTTCTTTTGCTGTAAAGTGAGCTGAGCTATTTTGTGGCAGGCAAAACTGTGAAACAGGTTAGTTGTAAAGCAAAAAAGAAAGTCACTTGTTAATTTTAGGAGTAAATCCCTAAAATTAACTGTAATTTTAATAACTATATTGCATCGCAAAAATTAAAGTCAACTTTACATAATGTATACATAATTGGCTTTAAACTGAATAACTTGTTTAATCGTCTATTTTACACTTAAATATATACAAGTTTTTGATATGACTTAGTGTTTCATCATTATATATTTGAAAATTTTTACCTGGAATATGAACCCTTTTTAGTTATGCACAAGACGGCTCTGCATTAATTTGTCAACACTGCCCATGGTGAAGAGAATAGAAAAAATATATTTATCATCAAAAAAGTTTTGATGTTCACATCATTAGAAGCGAAACACTTCAAGGCCAAAAACAACAGCAACAAAAGCAGCAACAACATGTCGCTAATTGTCTCGCTGTGTGTGTTGCTAAATGCCTTCCCGCGGCTCGCATCCTTACCAACACTGGGCACTCGACAATGCCACTTGATTGATTAATGGCTGTCAATGTCAGCGAAGGTGACAAGTGGCCAGCAAGTCACAATGGGGGATTCATGGCACGGTAATCATCAAGAGCTCGGCAACTAAATGATGTGCCAAATTGGACACGGACTGAAGAGGGCAGCTGCCGGACGATGTGCCAAAAAGTATGCAATAAAATGTCAAAATGCCACACGGCAAATGACAAGAAAATTGTCTGAATTTTCCCTTCTTCATTTTTTGTGCGGAAGCATTTAATTTTGCGCCACAGTTGTGATTACAGGGGCTAGGAGCTAGATGGACTGAGTAGCTGTATATGGATATGGCCAAGGTACGGCAAGTAAATAGAGTTTCTTGCACAACTTGCACTTCCGTCTACTTTTGCATTTCCGCAACGAAAAACCTGGAAACCTGCAAACCCGAAAATGGAGTCCGTTGCGGATATCCGCGCAGCAATTTTAATGCAATTTTTATGCGCTCGTTTTGGCTTCCTATTTTTTCTTATTTTTATTTAATTTTTTACTAGTTTCTTTTTATTTTCTTCACTCATTTTTTTCTATAGGTTTTTATCGTTTGGCATAATAGCATTTTGTGGGCTGCAGGAAATGTGCCCGAGTGTGTCCTGTCCGAACGGATGTGCCAGGTAGTCTGAATGCATGGCAAGTACAGTGGTCGCTCGCTCAAGATAACGGATCGGTTTATGACAAAGGTGAATAGAAATAATTAAATAAAAATATATCCTTCAAAAATAATAAGTTTATACAAAAAAGTTTTAAAAAACTGCATAGCAATAATAATAAAAAAATTATTTAGTTGGATGATTGACTGGTAATTTATTAAGTGATTACAAATTATTTAAAAATCCATGTTTTAAATAAGAAATAAAGGTCCCCACTTTAATACTCTAAGTAAAAATTAGGGGTTGATTAATTGTAGTAATAATATATGTATTCATTTAACAATAGAAAAGATTGCATAATTTATTTAATATATATTGAAAATTATTTAAGGTTCTTATTGTTATTTTTTTGTTTATCTATCACTATTATAATTATTTCTTTTTTATTTGGGTCATCTTTTCCAATAAATTACGTTACTCAATTTTACTCATCGCTTGTTTTGAGCTATGTACCAAAGACGCCGCACCAAAAGTTTTCCAAGCAGCCAAAAACTCTCGGCAAAATTTTAGCATAAAACCATTTTACATGCTGCTAACCACAGGACAATGTTGGAAAACTAAGAACTGAAGCAGCTGCACCAACTAACCGTACCGCCCAAACAACAAGCCACTCACCCACCCACCCTGAAACCACCCCACTCAACCCACTTGAATGCTCGACTGTTGTTGAAAACCAAGAAAATTCTATAAAAAGGCACAAAAGACGTCAGAAATGTCTACAGCAGCAGCAACAGCAACAACAATAACAAAAGGCATCAATAAACAGTGTAAAAGACAGTCGCCAGAGTCAGAGGACATGGGACACAGAACAACGGACAAAGGACAACAGACAACACAGACTTGAGGACCGGCCATAAAGCTTCCGGCCACTGGCAGGCTTTGCTGCTGCTTCATATTTTTATCGGACCAACGGGTTAAGGGGCCGCAGAGAGAGGGACCAGCGAGCAGTGGTCACAAGAAAAACATACGTCAAATATGCTTTATTGAGCGAAGCAAACACCTCCAAGCCGCTATCCCAAAACTCTGATAGCTCTAATTTTAAAGTTGTGCGGTTTCTCAAGCCCAAACCTAGCTGTTATTACCCCTTGCAAAAAGTCCCTCCGTCCACTCTCGAAAAAATGGCCACCTCCTCTATTTCTCGCCTACCACCACTACCAGTTCAAGGCTGCGCAGCTGCCGCTGCAGACAAACAAAGCGCCTCGGGTGGGATTTTAAAAAGCACTTACCAAATCTACCAAGAATGCTATGCGAGCGTCTTCTTGTGAGGCGGTGGGTGGTGAATAAATTGGCGTCCGGGTCAGGGGTGCGGGCGGGTGTTAGGCGTATGCGTATAAGTTTGCTAGCTGCTTGCCTGCTGGCAAATTTGCAAAATATTGACAGGCAATGGAAGCCACGATGCCGCCGCCGACGCTTGTCGGGCATAATTTAATAAATCAATATTTTATAAGCTGCCATGTGGGCGCTACTTGACAACAAGGAAGGGGGCAGGCGGGTCGGGGCTGATTCAAACAGGTAGGTGACAAACTTTCCAAACAGCTGTTGCGTTCAGCGGCGTGTGAATTTGTGTTTGATTTTGATAAACAATCAAAATATGATTGCCAGTATCAAAAGACATTTAGAAAAATTAAAAGTAAACACGTTTAGAAAATATTAAAATTAGTAGGTGCATAAATTGTATACAAACAAGAAAAATTTATAAAAATTACTACGAAGAAAAAATATGTAAAATAATAAAACGAGTTTGAATAAATGTAAGTAATAGTCGATAGTAAAATCCTCTTATTCCCTAACCCATTCAATACGGTTAAAAAGTGAAAATTCTTTGTGCATCTTCGAGTCGAGTCGTGAGTTTATGCTTGCGGCTGAGGTTTGGGTATCTTAAAGTCGACTACAGCACTTTAACTTGTTCAACTTACATTAGTGCAATTAATTTTCTGCTTATTGAATTTTTTCCATTCTTCTTCTTTGACTTTGGCTGTCAATTGCAGATAATAGTTATTATAGTTTCCATTTTCTTTAATCTATGCCAGCGCTCAATGCCTTTGCCGTTAGTTCAGACAAAGATCAAAAGCAAATGAAAAACATGTCCTACTACAGCTGGCAGCTATACAAAAACACAAAACAGCCGAGCGGGTCAACAGGACAACATGACTTCCAGTTCCCCACCTAAATCCGCCTGCCCAGTCAAGACATTTATATCATCTATATAGTATATCCTTGGCAGAGCTGGGCATCTGCGTGCAACGCCTTCCAAATGGCTTTCAAATGCGACGCCTGCAGCAAACGCATAGAAAATGGACCTAAAACAGAAAATCGTATTTTCTCCGATTTCCATACTCTGTTCGCCTTTCTGACATATTGTATATGTGTGTTCTACGCAATTGTATAATCACTTTGAAACTGTAAATTTATAAATGCGGATTATTTGTATATTATATTTATTTATTCATATGATTATCGAGACCAATTTTTGTAAAAAAACAGTTAAGGATATGAAAATTGTGATCTTCTCCGAAATATCTACAAGGGTATTCAATTATCGGTGCATTCTTAGAATATAGTTGGGTTTCTTTCTCTGACCTGTTTTAAGTTTTCAACTGTGAAGAGAGTATTATGCAGTCGGCCGTACTCGAATGCAAGCTTCTCATTTGTTGGCCGTTGTTGTTACTCCTGTTGTTATATATATATATATTCTTGTAGCTGTTGCTGTCGCTTTACGCACTCAGCAAAAAATGTTCAAACTTGCGCTGCGCTTAGCTGCTGCTGCTGCTGCTGCTGCTTTCATTACTTATTTCTTTATGACGCTAATGTCCTTAATTCGTCAGTGTTAACCTAATTTCGAGTAGTCGAGCCGAGGCAACAAAGTTCGACGGCGACGACAGGAGGCTGGCGGCAGGATGCAGGCAGCAGGAGCCAAATAGAAAGAATTATGCCAAGAAAGTTTTCTATTTTGTCGCAGCGGCAAAAGTTTTGCGGCCAATGCGACGACGGCGACGTCGGCGACGATTGTGACACACAAACACACACACATACTCGCACATACAAGCACACATACACACACACACGCATTGCTGGCCGTGTCCTTTGTGTTTGTCTGCGCCTGTGAGTCTCTGAGCTGTGCGCATTCCCAAAGGCTATATAAATCATAATAATTTTGCAATGTAGCGAATGGCAAAAGGAACAGCGGCAGCATTCTCCATGTCGCATATCCTTGTGGCATGTCCTTTATTTGCTACGTGTTGATGTCCTTTTGATGGCACTTCTTTTGCACAACTTGCAGGCCAGGCCGAAAAGCCTCCTGGGCAAATGACTGGGCACAAAACCAACCGCCAAGCGACCCACGACCGTTTGTCCGCTCGTCCGTCCGCCTGTCTGTCTCGTCCCTCCATTTCAGCTGCGTATCTTTTCCGTCTTGCTGGTCGATGCGTGCGTGCGTTCGTGCGTGCCGCCTTGTATTTGTAATTCCTGGCAGCATGTCCAGCATAAAAATATACTTAAGTGATTTCTCTTGATTCACTTACATAGATTTGGGTTACATTTCTTTTCTATTTCTCTCTCTCACTCGGAATCTCCTAAGTCCTTGCAAATAAATAATTTTTATGATAGAATATGCCAGCTAGCCCATAGCATCCTTGCGGTTCTGGCCTCCATTTAATTTCGCTTAAAAACGCGCCAAAAGTTAAGCTGTAATCATTTAAATGATTTATTCAACTTGATTTTCATATCACGGATCGCCGCTTGTCATTTATTTAGGCGGCGGTGGGCCGTGGGCGAGCGGTGCCCACTTACTGTTGACTGCGGACCTCGTTCCCTTGGGGTCACCGCATAGATTGGGGACATTCTCAATCATAATTTGTTGGTGTCACAATGATAATAGCAGATTTATATGCGTATCCGTTGCGAAAGGTGACATTTTATGTTTGTTTCTGCCTTTTATTTTTATTATTCTCTGCTGGTTGTCCTCTGTGCCCAGATTTAAGTTCATTTAAGAATTAAAGCCGGGATTTCTTGACGATTTTAAGTATTTCTTTATGTTGCTCAAAGAGAATTGCTGTTAAAATTAGACAAGATTATTATTTACACTATTTTTGTATATATCAAGTTAAAGCAAATAATGAACATAAATATGTTTGCATGGATATCCAAATAATAAATAAATAAATAAAAATAATTCCTTGAGTGAAAATCTTGACACAATATTTGTACTTTTTTATAATTCTACATTCTTCTTAATATAATTCGAATAATATTATGTCAATTAAATCTTTGTCATAATATTATTAATACAATTTTTAGAAATTCTAATATATTAATTTTTTGAAAATATGTACAATTTATTCTTTTTGCACTGCGGTTATGAAACGAACATTATTAAAACCCTTTTCTATTTTCTTTATCTGCTTGCACAAAGCCTTATTGCACTTCAGTTTGTTTAATTAATCAAACAATGGAAAACTGTTTCGCCAATATTCAAAATATGCTACAAATGCGATAATCAAAAACGTGGCAAACAAAAGCAATTTATCCTTGACCTCAGAAGCAAAATGCAGTCATTAGGAGAATTGTTACGCTGCATAACAATTTTTAATTGTTATTTACTCTATTGCAGGTTTTTGTCCCTCTTGTTGTTGTTCTTGTATTTAGGGGCCCTGTGGCGACGGCATCAACAGCAGCAGCAGCAGCAGCAGAGCCGGCGCTAATGACCAACTTTTGGCAAGCAACAAGCAGAAAAAAAATGCATAGCATACATTTAAGGGCACGCTGTTCTATCCTTTGCTGTAGCTGTTGCAGTTGATGCAGTTGTTGTTGCTGTTCTTGTTGCTGTTGCTGCTGCAGCAGTTGTTGTTGTCGTAGTCGTCGAAAACACTCAAAACCCATTAGGCAACACTTTATGCTTAGTTTGAAGTTTGGGGGCACAGCAAATACGAAAAAAACAAAAGACAAAAAACTCGAGAGCTGCTATCTATGAGTTTGGCCGAATATTAAATACTCTTGGAGACAGAGTTACTCATTAAATACTTATAGTTGAATGCAAAAACAAAACGTTTTATAAAAACACATATGACAGATGGACTTGGATATTGATACTGATCAATTGGACGCATATCGTGATAATAATAATAGTGCCCACAGCAAGGGTATAAAAAAGAGAAGAGTGAGAAACACAAAAAATATTCGAAACGTGGTGACGGGGGGCCAACTGAATTTTGCATATTAGCAGCAATGAGCGAGAGTGCCAGCGGTTTAGAGAGAGATGATCATAGTAAGAGAAGGCGATGTATTTTTGTTTCAATCTACAAAAACGCTGCATGTGTTGTACAAGCAACACACAGACACACACACACACACACACACACACACACACACACACACATACACACACACACACACACACACACACACACACACACACACACACACACACACATACTCATGCAAAACGCGCGCTGTCTGCTTAACAAGCCTTCGCGGGCTGAGACGTGCCCCAAGGCAGACGGGGTGGGCGTGGCAGCTGCATTTAAAATGCAATTGCCGCACGCGGCAAGCCCCCGTCGCAAACACAATGCAAATGAATGCCGCCACGCCCCAAAGGCCTACGCACACGCCCAAAGTTATTCTCAAGTTGCTAACTGCACAGCGGGTAGCGCAGTCGCGAGGAGAGCTGTGTGGGTGGTGGGGGGTGTGGGGGCTGTTACGGTTGCAGGTCTTGTTCAAGCAGCTGCCGTAGGCGTTGCGTTTACATTGAAAATTACCCCACTTACGCTGTTGACGAGGCAGCTGATGAGAGACCGAAAGGGGCATAGAGACAATTGCAAGCAGTTGGGTGAAGAGGAGAGAGGTGCTGCAGCGGCTGCCAATATGCAGCAGCTGAACGTCTTGAGAATTAAACATTTCCGAAACAATGGATAACAAATAAAACTTCTAAGCCAAAAACTTGTGTTCTTTTAATTTGTATTATTATTATTTGTATTATTTTAATATGTATTATTTTAATTTTTTTATTTTTGTATTATTAAACTCATTGAATAAAGTCAGAAAATTCAACATGTATTATATTCTGATAGCTCAACCATATTAAATATATTACATCCTGTCAATATTTATTTATTGTTGTAATAATTATTTTATTAAATGTATAAATTATAGGCCCAACCATTTTTATATATTATTGGTTTCTAAGGCCTTCAACTGAGACAAACACTATATTTATAC
>SCDT01000658.1:6491-37024 GCA_004143765.1 Drosophila melanica | reverse complement strand
TAAAATATATTAATAAGTATGTATATAAATTATTACTATATATAATATCGTCAAAAAACTAAATACCGCTGAGGAAAATTTAAAGCCCTCGAAGAAAAATGTTTTTTTTAAAGTGTTAGATTTAAACTGAGCTTTGAAATACCAAATATTGCTGTTATTTTTAAATTTAGATATATTTTTCTTAATATTTTGAACAGGAAAATGGAATTAGAATATCCTTTTTGTACAGCTTAATATATTTTAGATTATATAAGCTACAAAAATTGTATGCTTAATTCAAATGTTATCTAATATGAAACTGAAATTTATATTTTTGCTAAATACGTTTTAATACCATCAGCAGATTGAATGGCTAAAGTTGGGCAGATTTGCTCCATTGTGCGCAAATTGTGGGCATTGCAGCGAGTTAAGTAGAGCAAACCGCGACGCAACGGTTTTGCGGTTGTCGCGCAGCACGCGTATATTAACATAAATCGAATGTGACGCAAAGGACACCGACGAAATGGCGTGAAGACCCCGACGAAGACTCCTTTGACACTCGCAAATCACTCAGCAGCATGATAGATGATCCCCCGCTGCTCCGGACGCCTGGCCAAAGCGAACTGTGGTCTCAGCTGTGGGCAGAGACAGAGAGGCGGCAGAAGTTGGCTAAAGGGTTTGGCAAAAGGTCGGGACCCGCAGCGTCATTTAACGCAATAGCGCCAACTATAAATTTTAAATTAATTTTGAAGTGGAGGCCAACAACAAGCAACAACAACAACAACAACATGCAGCAGCAACAACAACAAGCGATGAAGGCTGCACATCAACGTCTGACGGCTCCTCATGCCAGACATTTCCGCTTACAAGCGTGCTGCGGGTTGCAGCAGGGAGAGAAACACAGAAAGAGAGAGAGGGAGAGGAAGAGTAAGAGGAGAATGACAGCACACATACGCACACACAAACACACACATGATACGCATTTTATTGCGCGCCAGTCGCACAACTGACAGCTAAAGGCAACCGGGTTCGAGTCTCGGCTACGAATTCGGTTTCGAGCCACCGGGTTTTCTCTTCTTTAACGCATTGTTGTCTGTCATTACAAGTGCATAAATTATTGTAACCACATTTTGCTGGCGTCAGTGCCATTGACGCTGACGATGACGATGACGACGGCGACGCTTTCGACTCTGATGCGTTCGCCTGATGCTATATTGAGGGTGTGGGCAGCCAGATAGAGTGGTGGGTGGGCGGGGCTCTGTTCACGGCTGGCTGGCTGAACGGCTTGGCGTGGAGTATCAACAGCATGGCCACTGCAACAGTTGCCAACGTGCGCGCTTGATGACATGACAAAATATTTTCTTTGTGAGCAGCTCGCCGCCTGCCGCCTTCCCCTGCATCACTCTGGGCTCTAGCGTCGCGCTGCCGCCGAAAAGTTGCTTTTGACTTTGATGCCAAAGCTCCACACACGCACATACACGCCCCGCCACGCCCACTTCTGCTATGTTGCCCTATGACCTTTATGCAATTGCATTCTGCGGCAATGTGTCGTCGTTGTCAGCAGAGAGGACACATGTGTGTCTGTTTGTTCGCTTCTATCTGAGCACTCCTTACTCTTCATCCAGCTGTCCCCATGATGTGAGTTTTTGATTTTTTTCATTTTCTGTTTTATTTCGTGCTCTCTTCTTCTTCTTCTTCTTCGAGTCTTTGTGCATTTCATTGTGGATTCTATCATTTTCTACTGCCATGCTTCAGCGATTTTTGGAATTTTCAATTTGTTTAGAAATTTTTGGACGCTCAACGAAAAGTAAAAGAGATGCTGCATTGTAAGGGCGAAACAGAGTGATATGGAGAGAGAAAGAGAGAGAGAGATAAAGCGAGAGCAAGATAGGAAGATGGAGAGTAGGCGACTCGACAAACTGTTTGTGTGGCTGCAAGTGAAGGAATTTTATTTATGTTGTATTCTCTCATATTATTAGATAATTTTGCAAAAACAAACAAATTTTAAAATTTCCCAAACACATCTCAGAAAAGTTACATTTTTGTACCGAAGGGAGAATGGGTGCTGCTGTGTATTTTTACTGATGTGCTGCATAATTGTAGAGAACAATTTTTAATTATTTGTAAAATCATTTTAAATATTCTGTGCCACCGGGAACTAATTGAACTGCAAAGTATCACTTCTGTTTAAGAAGAAGAATTCTGCATTTTATTTATTCCATTATACAAATTTAAAATCATTCTATTATCTTTTTTTTATAAACTAATTTTTAACAACTTTTCCCTTTTCTTTGTACAGCTTTTAAACCGCTTTTAATTACGTCTTTATGTATTCGTCCGTAATAAAAATAAAAACATGCATTGCCATTGCATTTATTGTTGATTTAAATGCTTTTCAGTTATTTAAATTACTTTATATTACACAACAACCAGCCAACCACATTGAAACTTAATTTCGATATGCCAAAAAATATTTTACTTATTAACCAAAACTTAAGCAAAATTTATTGCCAACCGCCACCACACATAAAGACAAATGCGCCATTTTTATTTTAAGCTGAAACTTTTGACATTTAATATGCCAACTGGTAGAGAAGTTATTTTCGTATCAGCCACGCCCCGGAACGCCCCCGGCTAACCTCTGTCAATAATAAAACGCTTGATAAATGCTTAGAAAATTGTACGAAATATTTTACATGCGAATTAACGCAATAAATTTGATGCCAGAGATTCGCCAAAGCACACAGAAAACAAAGAGAAATCGACAGAATAGAGAAGCAAGCCGGGGGGTGAAGCGAGAGAGGGGAGAACAACAATAAACTGTGAAATTCGTTGGGCAAACAGAGAAAACTTTGATTGCGAAACACATTTGTGATTTATTTGAGCACACATTTAACAAATTGCCCCCCTCAGAAATAAATATACATATAAATATATATAAATATATATATCTATATATATACATATATATACTAAATATATGTATGTATGCGTATTTATTTATGCGTGGGGCTACTTAAGCCATTAAGCAAACGGATCCGCAACAGGACTAGGTGCCAGCACTCCAGCCCCATAAGATGCTTTGCGCAAATAACTTGATTAAAAAACCGCAAAAACCTATCGAGTGCCCAATGCGTTGACCACATACAGAGGCGCACAAACTGCCCAGAAGGAGGTGGAAAAAGGAGATGGAGCCCAAATGTTGCTGGAGGGTGTGAGTGCGGCGAAGGGTTGCCGTAATGGTGGGGCCAGTTGTTATGGCCGCCGCAATCCGATTCAATGTGTAATTTAACACGAAATGGGAAACGATTGGCTGTATATGTGCGTGCGAATTTGTGTATGTGTGTGTGTGTGTGAGTGTGTGTGTGCTATAAACAGATGAAGGCAGTTGCTGACCAACACAGTTTACCACACCTGTGGGCGCTTGGCTGCTCTTGAAGTAAGCTGTTGTGGGCGTGGTGTGTGTGCGTTTGCTAGCTGTGTGGTGAGATGTGGTGCGATGTGGTTTGGAGTGCTCTGGATAAACACTTTCAGGACAGTTTATTGAGACTGTTGCGATTAATGTGGCAAAATGCCATAATCCACTGAGATTTGCCTTAGCTGCCAAAGAATTAAAGATTAAAGGCACTCGCAGATTTTGACCAATCTTTTACTTCATAATATATGGTTAAGGATTGCGATAAGAAAAGTGTTTTATATACCAAGAATTTATTTCATATTTATATTTTTTATTTTATGTATTTTGCATAATATTTTGAGAATCTATAAACCATTCATTATTCCTTATCTCAAGAGAGATATAATTTTATATTTGGCTAGCACAAAGTGTTCGTTACAAAATTAAATTTTTTCTTGCAACATATTTATCCTACTTATACTTGGCTAACATTCTGCTAATTTCTTTGATGATTTTCCCTATCTAAGCATATCAAGAAAAGTAGCGATTAAACGAAACATCAGTAGTACCGCGACAAAATCTGAGCTGTACAATTTGCGCAGACCTTTTCGATTAAAATGCGTTGCATACTTTTCAACGCACATTTACATCAAGTGCATCCCCCTCTACCCGGTAGCCATAAAAGCCATCCCACCCAGAGAGCACACAAATAATTAAGTTTTTTCCAGCTTTTTTTTGTCATATGTATGGGTCTTTTTCTCCCTCTCTCCCTTCCTCTCAGGGAGTTTCCTCTGCAGTCGCCCACACTCTTATCACGTAATTTGACAATGGGTAAAAACTTTTGCATTTCGTATTCTGCACTCACTCACTGGCTCCCTCCCTCTCTCTCTCTTACGTTCTTCGTTGCCCTCCCTTCTCTCCATCTGTGATTGTCTCTGAGCGCTGCATAAAATGTTTGTAAGTGACGTTGAAATTGAGACACTTGTCGCTTAATTGTTTTTCGAGTTTTGTTACCAAAAATATAAAAAAAATTATAAAAAAAAATTGTTAAAAAATAATAATAAAAAGCATTAAGCGAATTTGTTGGCCCGAGCTACATTTCCATAGTCACACCCCCTCCACCCCTGTTCCTTAATCCCCTTTGCTGTTTTTGCTGCCAGTTGAGAAATTGCGCTTGGCAAACGTGCCACGCGTGCCTGGGACACTGAAAGGGTGTTTGGGATTTGTTTTTGCATACTTTTGGCCTGGTTCTGTTCTTGGTCGGTTTTTGGTTTGCCAGTGGGCGTGGCTCAGCAAAAGCGTCGTGTGGCTGTAGATTATTTTAAGTAATTATCAAGCGATTTGCGCAACGACTTAAGTGCTCACAACTCTCGAGTCTCTCATGTGGACGATTCAGGCGGTTGCTGGGAGGTGGATTGAGCATTATTTTGTGCATTAATTAAACATGTAAATTTAACTGTTAAGTGGAAATTAGCGAGTTGCTTGCATAATGCAACTGTGACAAACGCAGCGCTTTTGGTTTTTATGAGATTTAACCATGAAAAATAGCTGTCGAAATATTTTCTAGTTTTTTATTATAAATTCTATAAATTGGGTAACATCAAAATCGGAATTCTTATACGTTTTTGGTAATTTTTAAAACTTTTATAATTATAATACAACAAATTGAAAAATAATAATAATAAATACTTATATGGCATTGATTATATCTTTTGTATTTACACAGACTTACTTCTAAACCATTTTCTTTGATTATTCAACTTTTTTCTTGCTTAATAAACTAGCTTTAATACTTAAGGGCGAATGTTCTGGTAAGTATATCTGCAATAATTGACCCAAATCGTCGTTGACTAATTTTATTATTATCAAAAATTAAGAAAACTCACACGTTTCGTCACACACATACATGCAAACATGCATATATACATTTAAAAGATACACTGGCTTTGTCGCAGTGTATTAAGGGACAAGGAAATGCCATCGGCATTGACTGCATCCTGGTGCCAGGACGACAACTTTGTGATATGTGAAATTGCGGCCTGGACAAACATTTTATAATTTGGTGCACGGCGCAACACATAAGTCAGCAGCAGCAGCAGCAGCAGCTGCAAGTGGAGTGAAGTGGTGAACAGGGTGGGGGCTAAAGTGGCAGCACTTTGAGCTGCCATGTAACCGAATCCTGCAACATGACAGGCACTGGGCACAACAGTCAGCCGCATCAGACGATACTGTCACTCTGCAAGCAACTCTCTCTCTCTCTCTTTCTCTCTTAAGTTATCTATTTAACTCTAATCTTCTATCTCTCTTTTTGTGTTGCTCTTTATGTCCAAGGGTGACACTCGACAGACCGCAAATGATTTTGCAGTTGACAGTTGTCTGCTGCCATTTGGGGAATTTAGTGTTAATTATGGTTGTAATATGTTATACAACATAAAGCCACAGTCATGTTAGGCTATATCGGCTATACTCCACTCTATCTCTCTTCTCTGACAAACTTCAATTTTGGCAAATGCTGTCGCAGTATTCAAATGAGCAGCAAGATAATGTGAAGTACAAATGCATATTGAAGCTTATGAAAGACTTCCAGTTTTAATATAACAAAAAGGTGGCGACAGACGATGGAGGTTAATTCTTATTAAAAATCAATATGTTAGCTTGTGCAATGTGTACAGGGTATAAACTACTATATCGATATTTCTATCTAATTGAAATTTTCAATTTTCAATATTTGGCAAAATTGCACAAGTTGACTTTTATATCATGTTGTTCACCTTGTCAGGCTGCAGCTCAGCTTAAATTTAAATTGGGTAAAGACCATGTTCCAATCCCCATTTAATGAGCAATAGTAGACAATCAATAAACCCAGGGCAAGCCTGCACATCATTATCCAATGCAAATGTATGTGTGTGTGTGTTTTGTATAAGGATATTAGACAAATATTGTGCATAATGATTATCAATCTCGAGTGCAGTCATCGGAGCTTTTGTTTGTAGCATTGATAGACGTCAGACTGTTTGTGAATTTCCCCAACCTCCTTGAGGACCAATCTAGCTCCTGTTCCCGCACCCTCCTACACAAGCTGTGCCCCTTTGCAGTTAATCCCAGACGAACGCGTTTGCTGCTTGATGACTCAACCGGTTGCCGCTGTCTGTTTGCGACTATGCAACACAAATTCAATTGCAATCCATGTTTCTGTGTGTGTGTACGCAAAGCACATGTAATTCGGCAGTTCTCAGTTCCCATCTTTCCCAGTTTCCCCTATATCAACTCTATTAAACAGCCTCTTGAAATATTATTGATTTAGGAAACGTGAGTTGCCGGTTTTCCCTGCCTGCACCAACCACTTGCTCGCCTCGCTGAGAACCTTCTGTACCACGTTATGCAATGCAGATTTGTGCCTTTAATTAGGACTGAGTCTTGTTTACAAATGTTTCAGAATACACACTTACTTGCTTCAGTGCGAGCATGTATGTACGTAAGTGCAGCCTTCAAAGCTAGTAATTAACTAAATGTCTTAGTTTTGCAAAGTTTCAAATATGTAAACATGATTGGATAATTGAAACTTTTTTTCTTATCGATGTTTGAGCGATATCCAATTAATTGAATGCAAACTAGACATTTACACGGAGATCTATCGATAACTATTAATAAGCAACTGTGCGACTGTAAAACTTTTACTTGAATTTTTTAACATGCAAAAATAATAAAATAAATTGTAAAAATCAAATTTGTTATATTTAGTAAATGCATGTATTAAGGCGTATTTTAGACAATTTAGAAATTATTCATTACATCTTCAAATCAACAAAAATAAATTTAACTATAATTTTATCCATGCATTTTTATTCATATTTGTATGTTTGATATAAAGCTATTTGCTTTAAACCGATTTATTATGCCATTTTTTTATTATATTTTTTCAAGTGTATATGCATAATTCTTTTAAACACATATCTCAGGTGAAAAACCCAAATTCTCAGCATTAAGCTCAACTTTATGTAAGTAATCCCAATCATGTGAGCCTTTATGGCAAACATCTTGCCAGACTTTGTAAAGATTTTTACTTGGGCTTTGCATTTAACAGACTACCTTGAGAAACTTGCCAGCTACAACTTCATATACATATAAGCGTGTCTCAATGCCGTTATCGGGTTGGCCCTCTTTCTCTCTCACTCCCGGATTGTTTACTTAATGCGGAGTTTTCAATATGCAACGTTTTCTCGCTATCTCTATCTTTCTCCTTCTCTCTCTCTCTCTCTCTCTCTTTCTATCTCTCTCTCTCTGAATATTGTTGTGTTTTGGCCAGGTGTTTCACAGGGAAAAATATTTTCATACATAAAAGTTTTACGACAACGGCGACAAGAACAACATCAAACACAAAAACAACATCAACAGCAGCACCAACAACTATACAATGTGTACTTCGAAGAATTTTGTGACTTATGGGCGAGTTTGTTAAAGTAAAAGTGTGCGAAATGTTTCAAAGTTTGGCTGCATTAAGTGAGCCGTGTAAATTGCTGCAAAAAGGACACACGCAGTATGTTTAGTATTTCACAACACTGGCGTGCCCTTCACTGTACAAGCAAGCGAGAAATGCGAGAAGGCTGTGCTTCAGAACGTTTTAAACATTTAACAAAATTATATGCATATTAATTTATATATTTGAGAAAGATATATTTAAATTAGGAGATAGTATTGTAAAATATGGCAAAGAATGAAAGATGAAATGAAAAATGGTATTATCAACAGCATTCTAAAGTAATAAAGCCCCATTAATTCGGTGCCTAAAAAAGAATGTGAATAGGAAGAAAGACAGAAAAATGGAAAAGGAAAAAACAGAGATAAAGAGACCGATCGACAGACAAGGAGACAGACTGTCTAATTGTAAACATACCCACATTTATATTAAAACTGACAGCCCATTAATTCTTAGATATTCGTTAACAATTAGAGTAATTAGTACAAAAAGAGAGAGAGAAAAAAAAGATAGAGTGATAAATAGACTGTGCGAAAGAGACAGAGTCGACAAACTGCTTGATGTATTAGCTGTACTTTGCAACACAACAAAAACCCCTTTAATTTAATGGCCATTCATTTAACAAATTGCGCACCAAAAAGATGACAGTTCCGCTGTAAGCCCCCACCCCCCTCCCCCCACCCACTCTTTCTTCACTGATATTTTTCTGGCTGCGTTGCCTCTCGCTTGTTAACTGAAACTAAACAGTACAAACACGACTGTCAACAACTGTAACGTTTACCGCATGTTACCGCTGCGCAACGTCCTGTGCTGCATGACAGGACATGTTGTGGCTTCTCGGGCTACCACACACGCGCACACATACTAACACACACACACACGCACTGTTAGGCTGTGCGAGGGAGAGATGGCAACAGCTCTAGCTCGGTTTCGTATGTTTGTTCCGTGTGAGTGATAATGCATGTGTCCATATGGGACGTTCCTTGCTGGGTTTGTCGGTTGATATGCTCGCTACCCCCCTTACCGAACCACGCCCCGTACTGCCCCATATCTCCTCTCTACTAGTTACAACGATGCTTAATTGTTGAAATGCATTTTGGATACGCTACTCTTGAGTTCTCGTTGCAGACGAAAGCGGGGAGGCAGCTCCCGGTGAATTGACCTATTACAAACTAGAGTTCAGGACTTTCAGAAAAGCTCGTGTACAAAGGTTATGTCAGGCTTGCGCAAAAAAAAAAAAAATTTGGATTATACTTATTGAACAAGCCCAACTTGAGGCTTTTTTCATCAAGCAAATTGCGTAAATTTAGCATGGTTTCCCCGACAAGAAGTCAATCCTTACCTAATATTATAATATATGTATTCAGTTGTATTCAGGAATAGTTTATTTTGTTATTAACAAATTAACCAAAATTTGTTGGTGCGTAAGTAAATAAAACATAAAAAATTTTGGAATCTTGGCTGTATCAAAAAATATGTTTCATATAAAAAAAAAACAAAACGACAAACCGGGATAAAATCCCAATATTTATCGACTAAGGTCCGCAATTTCCTCAGTGCAGTGTAATTTTTCATGTAACCCCACAGGTTCCACCTCTCAAACCGATAAGTGACCCAACGAATTCATAAATTAGATTTTGTATGCATTTCGACAATGTTTCTACCTCTTCTCCTCTGTCTCTGTTTGTCAGTTATGCCGCATTGAGCACGCAATTTATGAGCACCCAAATTTTATTTGGCACCCAAATAATAAAAATAAGTAAAAAGAACACCAAACCTAGAAAATTACAAAAAATATAAGTCAAATATGTTTTGGCAAATTTCTGGACGATTATCAAAAACGAGCGCCATATGAGTATGTGGAGCACTTATTTTATTTTTTTATTTTTCATTTCTTTTGCTGAATCGCATCAATAAATTCAATAATTTATTGTCGAAAATTTGTTGCAGTTTGTGCGATAACAGCTGCTAACAAATATTTAAATAAAAACCTCAATTTAACGTCGAAATAAATACAAAAAAATTGAGTAATTGTCTGACTGTAAAAAGTTCGACAAACGGCGGCAGACGAAAGCAGGGACCATTTCTCACCCCCAAAGGGCAGGGCAAACTGTATTATCACCTCAAATATGTGTAATAAACTCCCCAGGGGTTCTGGCACAAAGCACACAACACACGCACACACAACTATACACAGCCGAACATGACACACAAAAAAAGGGAACATTTAAAAACGCAGACGGTTATGTGGCATATGGCAGCTGGGGAGCTGCCCCAAGCCCGAGCCCAAAACTCGGCAAGCCCTTAACCAGACTCAAACAAAGGCGATGCCAATGAAGTTATCAGCTTGTGCCAGACGGAGCTTGGGGAGCAGCCAAAAGCCGAGTAAACATAGAGACAAATAAATAAATTACATTTAAAATGGGAGAGTAAGAAAAATATAAAATGAAAGAAGGAATGAGATAGGTAAAAAAGAGAGACAGGCTCCCTGGCGTTAAAAATAAATTTAATAAAAAAAGTTAACAAATTTCCAAAAAATAAAACATTAATTTCAATTCCTAAAATAGTTTGTAATATTAGCTAAAAAAGTTGATTTTTAAATTTTACTTAACCATTTTACTCAATATTATATATTTATTTAAATTTGTTTTATCATTGAAACCTTAAAATATATTTTGATTTCATAAGCGATTTCTCAAAAAAAAAAGACATACTCTTAAATTTAAAGCAATTTTTTTTATTTTAAATATATTAAATGCATTTACATTTTTTTTTTTAATTTCTTTTATTTATTTTAAAAATGTACTACAAAATAATTAAATTAAAAATTAAATCAAAATTTGTATTTAAATTTTGCCTATTTATTATATTTAATCAGTGTAATACAAATAATACGAAAACATCCTGAATTTAAGCTAGCTGTGGATTTTTAATCAAAGATGAATTAAAAAACCACGTCGACACTGGCAAACAGTATAATAGAGCAGTTTTGAAAATCCTAGATAAACATGGCGAAGCCAACAACCATTAAAGATGCATTGGCACGCTGGGAAGACCGAAACAAGCAGGAAGCCGTTACTGCAACAGATATTGGATTGCAATTCCAGTATCCGCCAATTGAGAAAATGGATGCTACACTGAGCACTCTGGTTGAATGCCAAAAGCTGAGCCTGTCTTCGAATATGATTGAAAAGATCACCGGCCTTTCAGGTATGAAAAATTTGCGTGTCCTCAGCCTGGCGCGCAACTATCTAAAGAATCTGAATGGCATTGAAGTGCTGGCCGAAAACTTGGAGGAGCTCTGGGTTAGCTATAACAACATTGAGAAACTCAAGCCAATAGAAGCTATGAAAGTGCTCAGGGTATTGTATATATCGCAGAATCAGGTCAAGGATTGGGCAGAATTTGCACGCATTGGTGTGGCCCCAAATCTATGCGATATCACCTTTGTGGGGAATCCATTAAGCGAGAATATGGACTCGGCCGCTTTTACGGCCGAGGCTATACGCCGTTTGCCCAATCTGAAGAAACTCGATGGAGAGCCAGTCATACGTTAAAGCCAAGTTGAGGCCAGTACAGTTCAAAGTTGTTTTTAGGCAAATAAAAAATAATAAAAAAAAAAAAATGATGGCACCACAAAACCTGGGCTCAATTTATAGGCCACTTGCCACGCCTGCACAACAAGTTGGAAGGTTAGCTATTGGGTACTTGTCGGCTGTAGCAGGCATTGATTTCTGCCCTCTGTATTGAACATATTCTTTTCTTTACAAATCTATTTTTGCTATTTGTTTTGCATTGCTGAACATCGGCAATAAGACCATGTGGGAGAGAAAGAGAGGTTGAGAGAGAAAGGAAGGGAATTTTCCAATTTTCATTGCGTTTCTGCTGATGAGCGCTATTGTTTTGCATGGCGCCTACCTAATCCCCGACCACAACAGCAGTGTAGGTGAAAGGTTTCCGCCTTTGTTTTCCATTTTGTGTTGTTGCATGCCCCGCTTCAGAGCTGCCGCCCCTCTGCGTAACCCACTCACAACTTTGTACAAGACAAGCAGAGATCCAATTTTTGTCTAGCATTGTTTGCATATTTTTAACATAGTCCAATGTAATGAGCACAGATTTTTGCATACACAAAGAAGGCGTGGCATGCCAACAAAAAAATGTGTGCTTGTACATTGAAAATGTCTACCTGTCATTCTGTGGTATTTATTCACAGGTGGTAAGGAGAAACCCCAAAGGGCTCTCACAGTTCAACCGTTTGCAGAGACTTAAAGTAATTTATTTTATAAACTTGCATCGGGCATTTTAATTTTTACAGCATTTGCAACGTACTGTAAGCGGATCTACTCAACACATACATATTCTCTAAATGTTCATAAGGTCATGCCAAAAATCAAGGAAATTAACGCTAAATTTTTTGACAGTTCAGTTTATTTTTGGCAAAAAAGAAAATAAATTAAAATCACACTCATTGTTGTGTGAACTTTTGAAATGGGGAATTTTTCGAATAACAAACTATTTATGTATCTTTGTTTAAAACTTAAAATTTATATATATATATATTGATATCATTGCCTTTTTTTAATATTTATAATTTCCAAATATTCATTGTAAAATTAATAAAAAAAAGAATACATAAAGAAAACATTTATATTGAAGTCTGGCAATTTCGACTATTATTTTATTTTTTTGTTTTGATAACTGTTGTGTGCTTTTATTAAACGGTTTTATCTGCTGTTCAGATTCACATGCTCATATATAAGTACTTTGGCGCTGGTTTGTTTGCCAAATTGTCTGCCCTTTACCAACAAACCCCCGACGCCCTCTTACACCGCTGTTCCATCCCTTCGTTTGTCTGTGTTTCTGATTATTTATGCGCTCAAAACAAATAAAATGGCCATAGGCAGACAGTCTGAACGATCTGAAAACACAGACCAAAACCAATGGAGCTGAAGTTTTTTATTATACAGCTGCCTTCAATTGTTTTCACTTCTTAAATTCATATATCTGAAAGTACAATGTTTAAGTAAAGAATTTATAACAGAAAATTTGTTACAAATATAAAATCTGCATAACAGAAATAATACTCCTGCAGTCATATGCGATATATTTCTTAATTAAGTCACAAAACGATGTAACTATATAATATCTCAATTTAACTATATAATATCTCAATTTTGACCCGATTAAAAAAAAAAAAACATCTGATGATCAGTTATTGCGTGTGCAATTTGCAATTGTTCAGTTAGGCTATGAAACTTTCGAAATTCAAATCAAACGAAATGCAAAAAATAATAAAATAAAAGATTTATAAGCATTATTTATTTAAAGTAAAATTATAGCTTCATTCGGGAGCAAGTTGTTTATTTTACACTTTAAAGCTATGATGTGCAAACATTTTTTTCACGTCTTGAGCAAAAGGTTTTGGTTGAAAAATGAAAAAAAAAGTGTTTTTTAATAAAAATTGTACGGCTTTTCCAATAAATATTTTGCAAGTTAACTGGCGCGTTTGAACGCGCTTTGCAAATACCTAAAGTTAGCTTGAATAAATTCTCTTATTTTTAACAATTTTTAATACCCTGAACCCATTGGAAAATGGGTAGAAAATGGTAGAATGGTTTTGTGCAATATACCTGTATGTAACAGGTATATTTATTCTTGATCAGGACGACGGGCTTAGTTGATTTAGCAATGTTCGTTTGTCCGTCTGCTTGTCTGTCCGAAAGTTGATATTGGTCTAATTCGCTTTGTAAATATCATACGCAGAACAAGCTTATCATATTTGTATTGATAGCTTGCTCCATTTCGTTAATATCGATAAAAATGGGTATCAATCTTTTGTTATCTACAATATCATAGAGACTTTTAGAGCTAGAGGCAACATATTTAATGCGTTTGTGTAAGCCGAACCGAATGAATGCTAAAGGGTTGAAATGCTTATGAAGACAGATCGCAGGGTTCAGGGTATCTCCTAGTCGGGCGGCCCCGACTTGTTTGATTTTTTTGTTTTGGTTCTAACTCTAAGGCTGCTCTTATCACAGTGGTGGCATAAATCACGCGTTTAGTTGCCAAGTGGTTTTTAGAGCCCGCTTTAGCCGGTTTGCGTTTAACTGTCGTTTGGGCCACTTTTATGTGGACGCCCCCACCGACACCATCGCTTTAGCTCACCTCCTCACACCCAGCTGCAACTGGCCGGCCAAGTGGCCGTGGCCAACTGGTCAACGGCGCACCGAACAAGCAACTAACATATTTAGAATATATGGCAACACTTTGGCAGCACCAACACAACCCTTGACCGCAGCCTGTGCAGACATGGACACAAAAACAAAAACTAAAAAAGAACGGAACACAAACACAGACGATTGCGCAACCACAGCGCAAATACCACTTCAACTTGCACCGGGTATACTCTTAGCAAGTGTTGTATGTGTCGAGGTTTTGCTGTTGTCACAGCCAGAGAGTTGCCAACAACGAACATATAAGTGTTTTAGGCCAGCACCAAAACTTGTAGCGTACATTTTTTATAAGCCTTTACATGCAATTTGGCATTTGGCATTTTAAGATTTGTGAAATAATATTTTTATCGGTGTCCATGGCCTTAAAGATATATAATGCTGCCATAAGCTTGTTATGTTTTATTATGAACTGAAATAAACAATTTTGTATATTTTTGATTACACTAAAATTTTTCTAAATGCCCAAATTTATATTTGAAAGAGAATGAGCAATTCGAATTAAAATATTGGCAACACCTTCGAGTGTACATAAAAAAAAGCGAGAAGTTTTTAACATATCGCCTATTTGCAAGTTTTTGGCAGTAGCCGTATCTTTAAGATACTTTAAGCTTTTAGCTACATGAGACACAGGCTCACATCTTGTGCCTGTCAAAGACGCATAAATCTATTCAAAGACTTTACGAAAAATCCAGACAAATGCCAGAGATTACAAAAAGATTTCGGCCGCATGATGCATGGCCCGCAACCGAGCGCGTCTGTCTGTCTCTCTTACTGTATGTGTTTCCGTCTCTGTCTGGCTGTTTGTCCGTCTGTCTGTTTGCCACACACAAACATAACCAACATCAAGACACACACACACGTAAAACAATTAAAGCCTGATTAATAGTTGCAGGCGGGACCAAACTCACATTTCTCGCTACCTTTCGCCAAGTTTCACCAAGTCTCCCGCTCCCTGCCCCTGGCCCATTTCTTTTCTAGCTGAATTATGACTTTTGCTGGCTTCGTTTGGGTTGTTTAGCATACTTGCCTCTGTCTGTGTTTGTGTGTGTGTGCCTGTGTGCTGGAATTTACGCCCGCGCATAAGTCAAATTGTTGTTAATTTCAAAATGTTAACCCCTTAAAGCACATCGCAGCGGAGACATTACATAAATTCATTTGCCAACCAGTTTTCCCCCAATGGTTTTCAAAATATAAATCATTAAATTTTAATGCTTCCCAGGAGATCAATGAACATGACCGCAAATTATACTGAAGCGTGCTTTCAGGCGCATCTTTTTCGCTTATTTTATTTTATTTTATTTTATTTTATTTTATGATTTTTTTTTCAGTTTTATATTTTTGCACTCGCATGCTTTTTTATATTTATACAAATATATATGCATATATCTTTTAAATGCATTTTTGTAGAGAAAACACATATGCAAATTGTTTGGTTTGAAGTGGCGTTTTGCGGGCGTTCAAGGAGGGACTTTGGGGAAGGAGCGGCTTAATGCAGCTGCATGCTGCCGCAAAATTGTCTGTGCGAGTATGTGTGATAATGGGTGTGCTCGTCTGCAACTGTTTAAAATAAAAGCACAGCAACTCTTTAAATGCTCTTGTAATTTCTGTAGTTGAATTTTTTTGGTACTGTAACAAGGTGAGAAAAGAGAATTAAATAGGTTATAAAAATAAAGGAATAAGACAATCAAAGCTTTGCAAATTGATTGAAATTCAAAATTTATCTTTTATTTTGTTCAAACATTATTTAGATTTTTCTAGCACAAGCTAAAGTTTTAGCCTTACAAAAGTTATGTTTTCTGTTCAAGTTTTTGGCGCTGCTAACAAATATCTACTTAACAATATTTATGTAATCAAGAAGTTGCACATCCTTCGAATAAGCAGCATAAACTTGCACTTCCGGCTTGCCTTTAAGCGTGCAAAACAAGAAGATGGCAAACATGCCACAGAACAGCAACAGCAGAAAACGATGCCTCTTCACCCATCCACACATAGTAAATCAAAAAAGTTTTCTAGTGCCAAATAGGGGCGTGGCTCTCTTACAAGTTGCACTTGTAGAGAATTCAACTGCTTTTGCTGTGACTCTGCGCCCCAATAAAGGACTGGGTCTGAGGCTGGTAGCCAGCCTTCCAGTCGGCCACTTCTACACGTATTTGACATGAAATCATAAACAAGTTGTGCAAACTTCGCTCACTTCGCACATAGAAATGCATTTTACAACAGGAAGTCACACAGTTGGAAAAAATAATAATAAATAAGTGCATAAATTAAAATGTTTGCAGCGAGCGCTGAATTTTTCATATATTACTTTTTCCATAACTGAACTATATTCCTTAGTAAGCAGCGATTTGTTATAGAAAGAAGAGTAAAACTGAAAAAGTAATTATTAACTTTTGTATTCAAAAACTTTAAAATATTCGCTTAAAATCAGTAAGCACTGCAATAGTTACTCACTTATAGAAATATTTATATATATAATACTGAAATCCTTTCACACATTTTATGTACATCTGGCTTTTCCTTATTGTTAAGAGGTATCATATCGTGTGAGTGCTAGCTTTTATTATTCATTATCCCTGTAATTATTAAAATTTTGATGAGCACCAACATTCATACATCGCACAGCCCAGTAGCCCATATACCCAATGCTCTCTTCGTATGCAGGGTATTTTATAGCCAGTGAACTCGTAAGCACATTTCCATCTTATTTTCACTTTGCTTTTATTTACATTTTGTTAAGCAGCTTGTTCCTGTTGCTGCTGTGTTACTTTCTCATAAGCAGTATTTTTGTATTTAAATATTAAAATTTTGTTTAAAAAAAAAAAAAAAACATTTTCAACGTCTTATGGAAAAGCGCTTTTTGTGTGCCCACAGACTGCCAGCTTTTTGGCCTGCGTGTACATTTGCTGCATAACAATAAACTTCCGTCTATTCTTTCTTGTTGCTGCCTACATGGCGTATGTTTAATTTCCGGCGTTGCGTATACGCACCCCATGCTCAGCATAAGGTCGGCATTTAAACCAAACTACGATAATTAATGCTCTCTGATTAATTGTCTGCGGATGTGTTTATGTGTCGAGTCCAAGACCGAAAAGTTCATTTGTTCTTACAGCAACAAACTGTCGTCAAGCTGATATATTTCCAGATCTCGAAAGAGAAACTGTGGATACATGTGCGGGCGAGCTGCCTGGCATTAATTTTGTTTTCTGGCAAAAGGCTTAAGAAATATTTGTATTTAGCTCTGCTTGCCGCAAAGTAAATAGAGCTCAAAACTGGAAAGAAGAAGCACCAGCAGCTGTTGGAGAGCTCATTCAGTTCTCGACGCTCGCTTACCACACAAATCTCTAGCAATAACAATCTTTTGGGCTATCAAATTCAATTATGCATATACCCAGGCAAACGTGCTTGCACACCAATACACACATGCACATGCACACACACACACAAACACACACACATACACACAAACAGAGCTGGGGCAGCTGTGCGCCATTTTGTTTGTTCGTTCGCCTTGCGGCTCGCCTTTGTGATTAGTGGCAAGTTGCTTGATTTGCTTGTCTTGGCGTTTATGGCACGGACAGCCCAGGGTTGCCATGCTGCCTGCCTGTCTGCTTGGTTAGTCCTTAATATGCTGCAGTTGATTTTCTTAGACATTCACTTAAGTAGTTTTCACAAGCAGCTTAGCCATTGCTGCATTGTTGTTCGCATCTTTTGTCTTGTTCAAATATTTTCCTGCAAAAATACCAGTGCAATGATAGCGATACCCTCGTACTGTCATAAAGTATATAAACAAAATGAGTAAACCAAAAATTTAAATCAAATCCAAGTTTTATGGTCAAATGGGAAATTTCTTTAGTATTATTTACGGTTAGTTATAAAATCAAGAATAAGTTATATTTAATTTAAGAATATTAAAGACTGATATGAAAATTTTATGTTTACGTTTGTTGAGCTTTGCATTAATAACTATTATTTTATCAACTTTAATGCCCTTAGCAATGGATTAAATATTTCTATTATTTTTATCCTATTTTAATAATTTATGAAATTATTCAACAAATTCTCTTTATCTTATCGGTGAAGCTTTTGGCATTTTTTAGAATCTTTTTGCCACTTGGCGTCACTTTGATTAACGCTTAAATATTTTGTTGGCTTATTTTATTTTTCTTTTCAACGGACCCCCTTTTTAATGTCGCCTTTATTACGTGCTTTATCATCTGGTCAGCCGCGCCCCGAACATTTCCTTGTGCGACGTCCTGTTGCCGTCTGTTCCTGCTCCCACTGCCACTGCCACAGCCTTCTCCTCCTCCGCCCTTTCCCCCTCCACCACTCGCTGACTGACTTCCTCATCCTTTTGGACTTCGTTGATGTGTAAATTAATGTCATTTTGGGCGGCTCGTTGAGAATTTTGGGTCAGTTTTATTTTAGTCTTTTTTCATTTTCTCTTTTTTTCGGTGAACTGATTGAATTTTTATTATGCCCCGCGTTTGTATTCGTAAATGGGCGGGTGCGGGGTGAACGGATGTAAACCATAATTAAGGTGATTTTATGCATACTTTTTCATTATTATCGTTAGGCCAAATTCCGGTTTGTTGCCCAAATTGATTTAAATTAATTTTTTATGCACATCGCCTAAAAGTAGGCAGCGCGATTTTCGTCTGCGTTACAGCTACATCAGACTAAGGCACCGGTTGTGTGTGAGTGGGTGTGTGTGTGTATGGGTGTATAAATTTTCATGTTAATTGCAAAAACTTTGCCCATTCGCCGATGACGACGACGACGATGGCAAAAACTATTCAAGTACAATGAGCAGTGCCAATGCCACGCCCACACACCAAACCAAAAGCGACGCCCACACAGCAGCATTCGTTTATTGTAGTTGCTGTTTATGTTGTTGTTGTTGTTGTTGTGGTGTTTTTGTTTTTTTGTTTTTTTTTTTTTTTTTTGGAAGCTCTGAGCGCACTCGAAAAACAATGAAATGAAATTTGTATACTCAAGTTTTACTGTGCAGACAAACAAGCGAAAATGTTCGTAGCAGCAGAAAACTCATTTAGTTAGCATAACAAAAGGGGAGGCATACAGCCGTAAAGGTAGTGGGGTAGGTAGGAAGGAGTTAGTCTCCTGGGCAAGGCGACTCAGGAGAACTTAATAACCCACTAACAAACACACTAATTTGCACTTGAGCCTAATAATGAGAGCGCTGACGAGTGTGCCACAAATGGGTTGCAGATACAAAACAGAGCGAGACGGCATATAACCAGATGGAGTGAAAGAGAAAGCAAGATAATTAGAGAGAGAGAGAGGGAGGTCTGAACAAGGCTAAGCGATTGCTAGCTACTGTTAGCGCTACAGAAACGGGCTAAGAGCCAACCTCAAGTGACTGTTCCATGATGAGTTTAGTCTGAATAGCTCTCTCAAATCTGGACCCAGTGGCTGCCAGTGTGTGTGTGTGTGTGTGCTTATTTGTGTGCGTGAGTGCTTGCTGGCTTGTTTTCTCTGTGTCTGTGTCTTGGCTAATTTCTAATTTGAATGCTGATTTATGCAGTTTGAATGGCAATGTTAATGCGGTTTGTCTGCCAGTTAAGACCAGGCACAATCATCTAACTTTGACTGCCTCAACAAGTGATTTTATCGACTCGATTTAAGCAAGGCGACTCTTTTATAATTAAAATACAGCACACTAAGCACGCAATCTCTAAATGCTGAGGCCCTATTTTGACCTTTTCAGCAGGGAAATACAAAAGGACTTCGACCCTTAACAGAAACACAGATAAGAGAAGTTTTGCTGACGACCAGATACCCTGTAGCGAGGCTTATAAGATGAAATAAAAAATAAAGATAATAATCTATATTTTAAAAACATGTTGACCAGAAGTAATGATATCGAAGAAATGCTCAAATATAACGTTGATAATCAAGATTTATTGATTTTCCGGCCAATTATTGATCATTTCAAATAAACCTTAACTTTAAGTCTATAGAACACTCTGGTCTTTTAAGTCATTTTCACAATTGGAAAATATTTAATCAAATTTGAAATGTTGCGGGGTATGAAAACACGTCCAGTAAATCTTGGCCAATTTGCATTTCAACCTTGAACGAATGCTATTCAAACTATATTTGTACCTTCTGAGCTGCTTTTTGGTTTATTTTAATCAGGTTACCTTGGGGTGTGGCGGTGTGGTTGGTTAAGGGGTGAGGCAGATTGCTAGGATTTCAAGCTTACAGCTAAATTAAATGATATACAGATGAGCGACGTTGAAGGTTAATCTGTGACTCTGCTCCCGCCTACACAGGCTTAGCTGTATTAAACGTCCGTTGGGTGAATGAAATAAAAATTAAACCAAAAAAAAAAAAGATGGAAACCTCTTCCTTCGCATGGCATAATAACCATAAGCCGTCAGGAATTAGTTGCATTTTCATCATTTTCATTTTCTCGATTTCGTTTATTTTAATTTTTTGTTTCTTTTGAAATGAAATGAAAGCGAAATGTGTTTTGTGGTTGGTTGAAAATGAAAAGGATACGGCGCACAGGTTGCTTTTTGTGCTGCCACAAGATTTTCATGGATAAATGAGATGGTTTTTGTGGTCATGCGCTGAAGGCGAAACTGACACAGAGACAATGCGGAACCAAAAAGATGACCAAATCGCATGAAACGGGCAGCTGTTACGTTAAATTTGAATTGTATGCTATCAAAATTCCAAATTCGCAAATTTCAAATCCTTAAGAGTTAAATCAAGTTCTGAAATGTAATTTCAAAGTTTTTCGACTGGACTAGCAGGAGTGTAAATTTAGCCAGCCAATTTATAAAACTAGCAATTATTATTGAAATGTAGAGAAAATAAAAAAGAAATAAAAAATAAAATAAAAACATATATCTAAAATAAATTGACGATTGATTCTGGACGGACAGGATGGAGATAGCCAGATCGAGTCGACTGCAATTTTTTTTAAATTTAATTTTTACTGTAGATATTTCGATATGAATTCCAAGCCTTATATCATATCTCACAGGAAAAAGAAAAGAAAACGGTATCTATAAGAGGAAAATCATTTGTAGTTTATCAAGTATTTAGTACCACCCCCAAGAGCGCCAACATAAGTTAAAAACACTTTTTAATTTTACATTTTCTGCATGCAATTTCAATTTGCTTTAAAAATTATGAAACGCCAAATAATTTGACTACTTCCGTTTGTTTACATTTTTAAACAACATTAAACATATATATTTAAATACTTCAAAAAACCAAATATAAGCGTCGCATTTGTAAGCCACGTTTGTTGTTGCATGCAACCGCCGTAGGCAATTTATCGAACCACCAAGCCGCAGAATCGCTATCGAAATTTAATCACGTCCATAACTCTGGCAAAACAAAAAGATAATTTTATGCGGCTCTCCCTTTTGAATAAAAAATAAACAATAATATGAATTTGAAATTTTGGATAAATTGTAAATGCTGGAAATATTTTTGAAAAAATCAAAAAATCGTATCTTAAATTAAACAATGCCTTAATATCTGAATTGTGTTCCAGCTCAAAACATTTTGACTAAACAATACAGCAAACAGTCGATGGTCAAATGGAAATGCATTGCAATGCGGTGGCATCATAAATGCCAGGATGTGTTACACCACGAGAGTGCCCTTCTCTCCCCTCCCCCCCTCTCTCGATCGTTTGTGCCACGCATGCTGAATGCTCTTGTACTTTGCACTGCAATTTAACAAATCGATTTGTTTTGCGTCGAATGCCGTCATTCGATTTTTATGGCTTTCAAAAAGCCAACGGAGCAAATGACCCCGTTATGCTCCCCTTCTTCAGAAACACGCCCTCACCCCTTCACACCGTCCCTGTCGTGGTATGCAATGCAATAAAATGCGCAGATGACAGGCGGCCTATAGTGCATAGTCCGGGCCATAAAAAAACGCTAAACGGCCATAATAAAGCCGGCATTGGCAATAAAAATACGATATGATTTTTATCTATTATACGTGAATTTTAAAATACACTAATATGTGCAGGGTATTGCATTATCTAAATAAAGAATGGTTCTCTTTATTTTTTATTTATGTATTTTCTTTTTCGTACTAACGAGAATATATTATTTAAATGAACAAACAGGTATATTGAAAAATTAATGTAGTGCATAAATTTGATATATTCCAACTTGCATATATTTTAGACCAAATTGATATTTACTTAACTTCTATGTTCTTAGTCAAGATAGCTGTCACAAAGCCCACCACAAATTCAAAACACTCTAACGTTGGGACATTAAACACAGCACGCTGTGGTTTTGCTTGCGGTATCTTTTTCACGGCTTTGGTGGCTAAAATTCACTTGTTGGCTGAGCATTGCGTTCAATTGAAAGTTGCTCCGACTGCAGAGATGTCAAGTTGAACGAGGAGAAAGAAGAGGAGAGCCAAAGCGTGAAGAGACCTGTCGCCATTTTAGATGTGTGTGGGCTGTGTGCGCTCTGTCAAACGAAACGAAAGCGTTGCATACTTTTTGGCGTCAACAGACACGTACGTTCAAAAGTTTGCCGGCGCTCATTTTCGGTGTAGATCAAAAGGCATTAATGCGCAAGGTGGGCGAGTGGGGTGTTGGGCGCTGTTGGGTGCTGCGGTGCCCGAGGTGCGGCTTTGGGGCGGGGTGTCAAGGGTTTGGGGCTGTTTGCACATTAGCGTCAGCCATTTTAAGCTAATTTCGCATGTGAAACAGGTAGAAACAGTTCCAGTTTGCAGCCAACGACACGCGCAATTATTGCCCGGCCATTTTCGTGATTGCAACCAAAACAGTGTATGTGTGTGTGTGTGTGTCGGTATGGCCTGTATGTTTCTTGGTATGTGTGTGTGTGTGTGTGCGAGTTAGTTCCGAACGTGAATGGCATTTAGTTCGTTTGATCTAAACGCGGCACCAATCAAACAAATTGAATTGCAATCGATTTTCGTGGTAATGTTTAAGTTGTGGAATTGCAAAATCATGTATATAGTATGTAGGGAATTTAACTTTGACGAAAATGAAACCCTCAACTTGAGAACTGAAATATAAAATTTAAGCGAATTTGATGGAACAAAAATTCGCCATAAATTCTCGATAAACATGCAATAAAAATAAAATTGAATTAAATTGGCTTTAGTAAATAATATATAATTTAATATATTAAGAAAAAGTTAACCTATGGGATTAAAAAAAAATATTATATTTTTCGTACTTATTATACTCGTTCACGAAGTAAGGTATATTGGTTTTGTACAATAACCATCGTTTTTAAATTTCTTTATATATACTTAAGTGATCCCAAATTAAAATTTCCATGCACATATCTGCCCTGTTTTCTGTTTATAATTTGGAATTGTTGATTGTTGGGATTTCGATGATCCCACGCCTAGATTTTTAACTCGAATAGAGGTGTTTTTGCACAATAAATCAATGTCATATAACACTTGGCCATCTCATTAAACATTCTCCCATTGGACAGAGATAAAAACATTTATCTCTTACATAAATGCTGCTTGGCCCAAATACGTTGCGAACTAATCAACGGCTGAAACGAAGCCAAGCAAATTAGTTGAAAGCAAATGCAAATGCGAATGCAGAGCGAGAACCAGAACCAGAACCAGTGCTGAATCTGAGGCGCTGCCACTGCCGCCCCGTGGCACAGTTCATATTCAGATGGGCTGACAAGCTGACAGCTGACTTGCCTAATTAGGAGGCAAGTGTAATAAAAATATTACACATTCGCCATGTATGTGGTACACTTTTTAATTTACCAGCAGCAGCGGGACAAACTCTGTCCGCTGCAATGTGGCCCCATCCTTACCACCCCGCGCTCTTCACCCCGCCACCCCATCACACCCTCTCCACATCCTCCTGCTTGCTGATTCTGTTGCATTTCAATTGACACAACAAACTGCAAAAGTTGTTGTAGATGTTGCTGTTGTTGTTGTGGTTGTTGTAATGCGCATTCGAAATGAGCACACGCATATGGAAAGAATTGAGGCCACATTAATGCACAAATCCTGGGCGCGAACGAATGTTAATTTAGACAGACAGACCCGACCGACCGACTGCCTCTCGCCCACCACCCCCCACGTTCACCATGCAAATTTAGATTCAAATGTGCATGCATTTGAGGCCTGACAGCCAGCCGCAGGATCTCACAAAAGCCCTGACACCACGGCCCGAGCACCGCGCATAAAAGCGAAAGCGACTGCCGACTTTAGCCTGCGCCTCAGCCTGGGCCTGGGCGTGTGCCAGTGCCAGTGCCTAGGTCCTCATCAACGCTGTGAAAATGCGATGTAACTCTTTTCAAATAATAATTAACAATTTATTCCCCAAACAGAATACACACAGCGAATACAAACGCACATACGCACACACACACACACACACACACACATATGCACACCCACAAACAGGCAATCTGAATGCGAATGACGTGCTGTCAACGTTAGTCATATCATTAGAGGCAACGTGTTGCTGACTTTTTGGGGCTTAGGCGGTCTCAACTGGGGAATCAAATGATACACTTTTAAAAAAGCCACAGCAACTACAAGAATGAACTTTTTAGAGGTTTATTTTATTAAGAACTTAGCTGTAAATATTTATTTTGCATAGCTACTTTTGGGTTAAAAATTACAGTTAATCAGTTCAGATGCATTTAATGTTTAAAAAAAAAGTGTGAAGTAAATTTTGAAATGCACTTCCAAATTTATCAAATACTTAAATCGAAAATATTTTATGAATAACAAATAGGGTTTCTTTAGCTAGGAGATATTCTTTTTATATTCGTTAATTTAATTTATTATTTATTATTATTATTTATATATATACAAATTATTTATTATTTATTATTTATTATTTATTATAAATTTCTAACCCAAACATATGCCCAAATTAGCTTGACTTAAAAAAGATTCCGTAATCTATATACACACCTTAAATATTCTTGATCTGAAAGGCTTAGTTAGAACATATATAAATAAGTATCAAAAGTTAAAATTAACATGATTTTCGTAGGTTTATACAAAGTTAATAAACTAAAATGCAACTCTTTTCAGATAGACGTTTTCTCACAAACCGAATCGACTCCGCTGGCCAAGAATATATATTTTTTATGGAGTCGGATATGTTTCCATCTGCCTAAAAATTGGCTGTATGAGAAGAATTAGAATTCAAAAATACATTAATGTTGAAATGCTTGATAGTTTGTGTTGGATTTCTTCAAGTGTAATTTTAGAAAAAATATTAGCAGAAACTGTTCATCTCATTTTTCGCTGGGCTCGGCGAACGCATTTGTATGTGGGCGCTCGTAAGTAGGCAACTATATTTGTGTTTTTGCGGTTTGCTTTTATATTTGTGCAGTGCACACACACACACACACGCACACTCGCATTCGCACAATCACACGCACAGTTGTTGAGCAGAGTCAAATGCATGTGCACAACATTCCACAACATGTCAAGCGGAAGTGAGTGTCTTTCATTTTTGTTTGCCCTGTCCCCCTGTTCGCATATATCTTGCTCAGCTACCTATCTCATGTGTCCCCTACCACCACTCTCGCTGTCTCTCTTTCTCCCTCACTCGGTCTCTCCCCCATCTCTCATTCTTCTACGTTGTCTTTTATGTTGCTCGCAGTCATCGCTGGTCGCTTAATGTTAATTAAAAATGGGCGCCGGAGAACAGCAGCCAGCAGGCAATGGCAAATGTGTGTGAGTAGCGCGGAGAGGGGGAGGAGGCTTGGGAGTGCTAGTCTAAGGGAAGCAGAAAAAGAAGCTGAGGAACAAGAACGAGCACCGACAGCAGCAGCGGCATCAGCAATGGGCGACACAAGCGAACGCATCGTGTGAGTATTTTAATTAGTTTGCATAATTATGTGCGCCACAAGTGCCCCGCCCACGAACGGCTTCCCTTTGACAGCTTCACAAATTTACAACAATTTCTTTAAGCTTTAACAACTTGCTGATACAAACTCTCTCCGTGTGTGTGTGTGTTCATTTCCTTTTCGCTTCCAAGGACAATGCGTTTTATGCATGCGTCTTCTCCATTTGCTTCTTCAGGCCATGCATTTTATTGTTGAGTTTATTGATGTTTGTCATATAATTTCTTTACCCGCCACACTCCCTCTTCCTGTCTCCTTCATTTCTTTCATTCGGCGGTATTTTATAGCACAGCCACCACCACTTCCCTGCTGGTCCCTTTACTGCATGCGTGCTCAATGGGGCATATGCATAACCTTGCTGCTTCGATACATTCTTACAATTTTAGTACACATTTCCCCTTACACCACCCTCTCCACCCACCCACCCCATCGCCATTGCAACAGCAGCAAAGGCAACAAATTGAATTTGAATAACGCGCCATAAAAAAACGCTTTGAAATACGAAGCGTTACGATTTGTGTTGCCCGCCGATTCAGGTTATGTTGTTATAGTATTACAATGAAGAAATTTACAAGAATGTGCGAGATTGTAACGGCAGTTTGTATGCATAATCCAACCAAAATTCAAATTAAAGAAAGTAATTTTTTGTATTAAGCAAAACGAATTATTGAAATTATTTAATTTTTTGTCAGAAATCATTTAACAAAATACGCTGGACCTTTTTAATTAATAAATAATTTAATATTAATTTTCTTTTTGATTTTTTCTCTTTGACCAAATTAAGTGTTAAATAATCTAGAAAACATGCATAAAAATAAATATATTTTTACATATACATATATAAATTTTACTTTTTTCCGAATAGCATTGAATAAAAATATGTTAACACTTTTAATGCCATATAATATTTGATAAACAAATTATGTTTCCAGCCCATGCTTTTTGATAAAAAAAAGAAAGTGTACTTAACCATATTGATTATTTTTTTAATGAGAATTTTGTAAACGCTAATGCGGTTCACGAGGCGGGAATAACATGAGCTGTCGATGCCAACAACAATTGGCAGCCCATTAAAATTTAATAAGAAAAAATAATTAAATGGAAGCAATGCATTCACAAATGTGAGCGTAAACAAAACATAAAAAAAACAGCACAGAAAAAATGTTGCAATTAACAATTTTAAACCGATAAGGCAATCAAACCTGAATTGTTGATGCACATTCTGATAAATACATACATACATACATACATACATATATATATATATATATTTATATATATAGTGTACGTACTGTTAATAGAGTGGGCAAGCAATCTGTTTGTGCAAGTGCCACATAATTAATAGAGCATAAACAATGAAAATATTGGTAAAAAAAATTTAAAAATATAAAACACTAAAACAATTCAATTGATGGTGGATTAAAAACTAAACACAATTCGTTAATTTTAAATACTTAATTAAAATGTATGCGGATTTACATACCTCACTTCGTTTATATTTAAATGGGGGAATTTGTAAAATAAAGGGAGATTTAATTCGCTTTATACATATAAAAATGCTAAAAGTTAAACAGTTTTCATTGAGACAATTTTTCAAGTAAACATAGAATTGAGTATTAAATTAAACTCATATAAACAGACCAAAAGATACGCTAGGAATAAGCATATTGAATGACTTTGGGGCGCTTTCATAAATTAAGTAGACCATTGTCTCCTTTAAACTGTGTCCTTTATTGTACACGTATGCATTATAAACGTATATATTTGTCACACATTTCGAAAGGCAAGCCTCGCCGCAATTCATTTATACATTGCAACTATTAAACATAAAAATATTTGGTGAATAGATATATTTACAATTTGCATACACATATCAAATTCAATTCAATTTCATTCGGCATTCACAAATTCTTTTCATTATATTTCAATCAACAATTCACATACATACAATCGAACCTAAGCCTGAGCCAGGGAATAATCAACAGCTTTGCAATTGTCAGGTGCGCAGTCAATTGATTCCACCTGGACAAGCGTTTCGCTTTATCTTTGAATATGAATGATTCACAAGATAAATTGAATGTGCTACGATGCGAATGAAATGAAAAATAATCAAAAAAAATAAAGAAGGAATATAAATAAAATGAAACAGAAAAGTTTGCCGCAAAACAATTTCTTCATATTTTTCTACATTTCTGCCTTCAATGTTAAATGTATTGTCATTGTCACAATATTACTATGTGGCAGTGTCCCTAGAAGTGGCAGCACAAGTGGGCGTGGCAGAGATATACGTGGTTGTCACTAAACTAGTCGCTGCTGAGATGCCTTTGATCTCGATGACGTTGTCAACGCAGATGATGCGCAATTTCTCAAGAAATTTTCGAACATCATCAATTTTTTTTTATATTTTGTTATCACGAAAGGACGCGTTGTTGTTATTGTGCTGTTGTTGTTGTTGTCCCTGTTGTTCCCTTTGTTATTACTGGTATCTATTTGTCAATTTGTCGGTAAATATGTGCACACACAAATTTGCCACTTACAAAGGAACGATGATAAACGCAATTCATAGATGAAGACAAAACATTTTTTTGAACACATAATAAAGTGTAGAGCTAAGCCAAATTGATGAAATTCTAAATGTAATCAAATAATGAAAAACAAGTACTTTCTAAAATTGAATTTTACGGAAATAAAACACGAAGAGTAAATTTCCGCGTAAAATTCTAAAAATAAATGTGTTTGCAGCTTTATCTTAGGAGCCTATAATAATCTTTATTTCGTATTGCTCAGTTTAATAATGTTTAACAAATATATATATAAAATTTCCTAATTAATTCGCGAAAATAATGAAAGCCGCACATATGATCCTCTGATCCAAGAAAATTAAGACATAGGTTAGTTTTTTAAAACTCGTTGGACTATAACAAATAAATAAATCGACTGATAGACAAGCAGACAAAGATGACTGCTAATACGAACAATAAAATTGGATCTCAACACCATACATTAAATTGAGTTGAGGTTGAACAGTATATACCAACTTTTTTTTGACTTGTGCATATATATGTATATGCGTTACCATATACGAAATAAAATATCAAAATTAATTATGAATAATGGGATCACCTTCTGCCACTTGGCAACTGTACAGCTTGTGTAGCTTGCTGCTAATAACAGTAGACCTGCTGGCACGACAGAGTTGACGCCCACAATCATGCCACTTCAACTTGGCTAAAAACTTGCAGCACGCATAAAAGTATGCAACATGTTTGCAGTTTGTTGCAAGCGCAGCGACGTCAAAGTCAACGTCGGCGGCAACATCGTTTGTTGCGCTGCGTGGCAGCGCAAAGAAGTTGATAGTTTTAAGTTTCACTTTCAAGCCCAAGTGAATTTATGCGAGTGTGTGTGAGTGTGTGCTACCTTAAGGTGCACATAACAGTTAAGTAATGGTTAAAAACTTTGTCGGGTATGCGGCAACCGCCGTCGAGCCAGCTCCATGCCACCAGGTAGACTTAATGTGGCACGCATATAACAAGCTATGCGATATAGAAAAGTTACACACACATTCGTGCAACACTGTGCAACTTGTGCAACGTGGGCGTGGCCTAAGCTGCTCTGTGAGGAACTTTATTAGTTGGCCACCTTCTTGCTTTCGTTAAAGCCCTGGGAATGAATGTTTTACTGAGTTGCCAGGTTCACCAGCTTCCCTTGATTATGAAAAACCCTCCGCACATAACTGTAATCAATTTTCTTGCCATAGCAGCTCGCCAGCAATTTAAATATTTAATGCCGCACGCCGTGAACTTTTCCAAAAGTTTACTTATTTTTTTTTTTTTTTTGCCTTCAACTACTCGTAATTAGCCAAAAAACTAAGCACTTAATTCTTTGCTTGCACCCAAAGGAAAAAAAAACTAAGAAAAACAAAAAAGAAACTGCAAATAAAATCATAGTCAAAAATTTAATGAATGCAATTTGCAATAAAACGCAAAAGAAACGAGAAGTCGAAAAGTTTTTTGCTTCATTAATGAGCTGATAAAAAAACGCAGTAAACTCTTCAGAGCCAATAAAGTGCGGGAATTGGGCGGAGTGCCGTGCTAATAAAATAAATGCTCTGGGGTTTCTGACACTATCAAGAAATTTTTGATGAGATGAGTACGAATTTTGAGTGGGCGCACTATAAATTACCCTGTACATAAACAGATGGTATATCAACTTCTCGTTTAACATGTATTCCAGCATCATTTTCTATACTATGATTTTAATAAAAATTGAATTCGAGTTTGATATTCTAATAAATTTGTTGCATTATAATTTTTCGAAAATGTTTGACTGAGTATTTGGGCAACAACTATAACTATAAACAATAGATTTATTTATATTTTATTATATCTAACAATATTAAATATAATATAATATAAACTAATTTAGAATATCACTGTAGAAAACGTCATACTTTCAACCGTTTTAACACAATTTGTTTTATTTGTTTTTATTCTTTCTTCAGTTATTTCTACTTCTTACTTTTTTCATATTTCAACTGTGTTGTTATAAGATTCTTAAAAACTTCCCTA
>SCDT01000657.1:2025-41119 GCA_004143765.1 Drosophila melanica | reverse complement strand
ATATAATATTATATTTTTTAAATATAATAAAAACAAACAATGTTTTCAGCTGCAATATACCCCTATTTTCTTCCTGCCTAGCAACGGGTACAGGGTATTAAAAGGAGTTGAGGCAGTTGCCGTGGCGTAGTTGGCGCCGCTGGTAACCAAACGGTTCCGCAAAACTTGTGGGCCGAAAAACTTTTTGCATTCATAAATCATTTCTCGCTCTCACTGGCAAGCCGCCCCCAGCCCTTCCCCTAGCCCTAGCTCACCCCCTTCCCTGAACCGTTATACCTCTTGTGCGGCAGTTTTTAAAGGTGGAAAAATACTTTTCGCTGAATTTGTAGAAATTTTCTCAACGCGGTGCCAGGTGAATACCGAAAGGGTTGAGACGGGATTGGGATTGTGTGTTGGAGGTTCGCTCTCAGCTTTCATATGGCACACACACACGCACACACACACACTAGACTGTGGCGCCTTCGAAGCAACTTGCAACTTGTTGCGAGCTCTTTGGGTTACACAAGGTTTGCTGCCGCGTGTCCTGCCCGCATATCCTTGTCATTTTTAATTTATGCACAGAAATGAAGAGGATCCCCGTGCCTCCATGCCCCCAAGTTCCGCACCTCACTCCCGTTACCCAAACATGAACTTTGACTACAAGTTAGCAGGCAGCAGAGGCCCACACACAGTTGGTTAGGGGGTAGCGGGTAACGGGTAGCGGGTAGCAGTTAGCGGCAGATAGTTGACTTATGGCCATATCATATCGTTGCCCATTCCATGCTCATAGCTACCTACCGCCACCTGTCCTGTTGGCTGTTGGCAAACCTTGGCCTTATCCTTTTGTTTTCCCTCAGCAGCTGCTCAAGCATGTGGCATACAATTAAATTGGGTTTTCCAGCCCCATCAGCATATGGTCTTCAGTTAAACTTATGGGACTCACTTTTTCAAGTGACATTGCTTTCTGCTTCAGAGTTTGACGTTGCAAATAACTAAATTGTTCTTATAAAAATTAATGTTGAAAAATTTCTAACAAAATACTTAATAATTAGATAACTAAAACAAACAATAACTAAAATGTGTAGCTGGCTTGATCAAATTTCAAATTTTAACTAACATATTTTTTTGATTTTATATTGATTTATAAGGATTTTATAAGGAATTGACAAGCAAACAAACTAGGCTCGAACCTTGACAGTTTTATTTTGCATAATTCTTTCAAATGAAATTTCTAAGTTAGTTTTCGTTACTTTAAAGTTGCTGTGGTAAAGGCCGCAGATTACGGAACACACAGAAGAAAAGCAGCGGCAACTGACGAGGCGGCAGCCACAATAGCTTTGAGTTGCATGCCTCAAACTCGCACTCGCTGTTGCTCTTTAGCGCTGTCCATCCAAATGCAGCCACAGAGAGCTGCAAAACCGAATACAAACACAAATGCAACTCAGCTGCGGTTATATAAAATAACAAGGCTGTTTGCCCCTAAGGGCCAATTTACTGGTTATACCCTGTAATTAAAGAGTGCTTTGGTGGGTGGAATCAATTAAAGACACATGATTTTCCGTCTACAAAATCGGTATATTTCATGCGTATATAAAATGCGAAAAGAGGCATACTGAAATTTACCATTCGCTAAAAGTATGCTATTAACAGAGTGATGTTAACAGTGCAGCGATAATACCGTAATATTTACAGTGTGACGTTAACAGAATACTTGCAATTTAGCGAACTTCACTCAATCTACTCAAATTTTAGATTAGTTCTTGTTTAGTTCTCTATTCATAAAATGTAAATTAGCTCTCTTGACAGAGATGTGTATAGGGTATGTCGGAGTCGAGCTTGACTTAGATGGTCGCCTAGAAAAAAAAAGAGCCGCAAATTTGTATTTATCTTTGCGCTTTGGGATTGACTCAAGCTTTGGTTAGCGGCAATTGTAGCGAGCGTCTGCTTTATCTCTCGCTCTCTCTCTCTTTCTCTCTCTCTATCGCTTTTTCTCGCTCTGTCTCACCCACGCATTCCCCACTCCTGTTTTCCCAGTGGAGCTGCAACGCGCATAAAAATTAAAAATTTCATTAAATGCACGAAAAATGCTTCAAGTGGAAAAATGTAATATCCTTTGGGCACAAAGGATATGCGCATATAAATGCAAATGCGGCGCAAGGCAAAACGATATGTTTGCAGCAATGTAAGCGACCATCGATGCGAAGGAGGGGCACAGCGGGGGGAAGGGGCTGAAAGGGGGCAGTGCGACATGCATGAATGCACATGCCCTACACAGACACACACAGATGGGTGTGTGGGTGTGTGGGTGTGTTTGTGGTTGCGTAATTAATGTGTGCATTTGATAAACAAAAGCCGGCCAAAAGCGCAGGCAGCAACATTTATTTTGTTAACACGAAACTGTTAAACACGAAATCAACTTTAATTGGTAGTTGACGAGCTCAAAATACCCTTTAAATAAATAAAATTTGAAAAGTTATTCAAAAACTTGTTGAATAGTTGCTGATAAAAAAAAAAAAAAAACAACAAAATAACACTTATTTCGGAGTCGAATTCTGACCAAAAAATGGACCGCTGGCTAATAGAATCATCTGTATAAAATTGCATCAGTTTTACTGAAAAACCAACAAGATATTTCTGTGTGCGTTAAATGTACTTTATAGCTTTCCAAGTGGCAACGTCAATTGGCTATATACTAGCATAATACCCTATTGAAAGGTACCTTTTATTATTTTCTGCTATATTTAAAATGTTTGCAAAGTATTTCGAGTGACAAAGTTTTTGCCGCTGTTGACATCGAGCTCACATATCCCAGAATGGTAATAATTTGCTTAATAAGATGCCAACTGATTCGTACACACACACTCATACATATATATGTTATATATATATATATATATATGGCTGTGCATTGTAAAAATAAAAATATTGCAAAAAAAATGCTGCCGAAATCTGCGTCGCAAGTCAAAAAAGTTGCTAAATTAAAAGTTTTTTGCTGCAGCCCAAAATAAAGTCACCAGAAAAGTTTTTTAACTGCTTCCTCCCCTTCACCCACAAGTGTGTGAGTGCGCATGTGTGTGTGTGCGTGTGTGTGTAAAACTTGCGCTGGTAATTATGAGGCCTGCTGGCAACTGCGACCATTTGCCAGCATAAAAAACGAAATGGAATGGAAATAAATGCAAGCAGCTTGCAAAACGTAAAACTCACAAGTCAGAAGTCAAAAGTCAGAAGTCAGTTTTGTGTAATTACCACAGAAAAAAGGGTTGCCACACTGTGATTAAATATTGCTGCCATAGCTGTAAAGTGTTTTTATCTTTGATATTGAATATTTTATATGATCTGTTACATCCAATTTATAATTTAAATTTTCTATTCTACGATTTTTGTTCTATATTAACTAACAATATTAGTTTTAAATATATCCAGGCTTTATTGTTAATAATTTTGGTATAAAATTGCATTCAAAAGTAAATAAAATTGAAATTAGGATTTTTAGGGTGCGTCTGTTTCACAATCAAATCCAATAAACTCCCACCGAAACAGAGGCGAACTAGTTCTGGCAACCGTTTGAATTTTCTTAACTTTCTGTTCTTCTACGATTTGTGGTAACAATAAATTGTTAAATAGTTTTTACTAGAGGCAAAATAGCTGTATGTAAAATGTACTCCTCTTTCTGATATTGACACGTTATTTTCTCTTATTTCAGCGAAAACTTGTGAACTAGTTCTGTTTTCAATCATTTGGTAGTTCTTTAACTTCTCTACTCTAAAACTTGATATGTAGTTTGAATCTTCAATTCGAGGTCTGACATAAAATTTACTATTGTTCCGATATTGGCTTTCTTTTATATCCACGATGGCCTTCGCTTTATCTGGGATCTGTCCAATTTCTAGTATTGATGAGCTTATTTGAAATTAATGAAATTCTGCCATTAATGGAATTAGTCTGGGCCATGTTAAGCATTCGTGTCCAGTTGTTGGGCTCCAGTTCGAGCTGTTCGCTTGCCACAGACGCATGTTGCTGTTGCTGCTGTTGCTGCAGTTGCGTTCCGGGGCCGTGTGCCTGGCTGCACTGCATCCCATCGAGGATTATCGGCCGACGGCGCTGGTCAGTGCTGCGCTGCACGTCCTGGAACACCATGTGAGTCCGCAGTACAATGCGCTGGCCATCATGGAGCTGTCGCGCACGGACGTGCAGCGGAACTATCATCGCCAGGCCAGAACGTATTTGCTGCGGCGTCTCAGCGAGCGGACGGCGGTCCAGCTGATGCAGGACACGCCCATCGAGCAGCCCCACGATCACATTCTGTTCCTGGTGGACTCGCCGCTGGCGTTTCGCGAGCTCCGCTTCCACTTTGCCAAGTCGCTCTTCGACCGCGAATTCAATTTCCTGATACTGCTCAGCTGGCGCACCGACTCGGAGCGAACGCTGCTCGCGGGTCTCCACGAAATCTTCTCAACCTGCCGCAGCTTCCACGTGCTGAACGCGGTGGTGCTGGTCCAGCCAATGCCAGCAAAGCCGCAGAACGATGAGGTTCTCCTATATGGCTACAGCCTCTATGCGCCTGGCTGCAATGTCACCCTGGTGCCGGAGCTGTTCAATCGCTACGAGTCTGGCCAGCTGGTGAAGCCGCATCGCATCTTTGGCCGTTCGCTGAGCAGCTTCTATGGGTGTCCGCTGAAAGTCAGCTGGTATCCGCTGCCGCCGTTTGTCATGTTCGCCGGGGATCGCGAGGATCCGCGCCAGCGCCTGGAGACCTGGCGCCTCACCGGCGTCGACGGGGAGCTGCTCAAGCTGCTGGCGCAGATCTTTCACTTTCGGCTGCAGCTGCTGGCGCCGTGCGAGAAAAAATCAAGGGAGCTCTACTACAGTTCCGACGACTGCTTCCAGCAGCTGGCGGCCCATAACTCATCGGTGGCGATTGGCGCTTTGAGCGCCTCCCACTTGCACCGCGAACGATTCTCCACCAGCTGCTCGTACCACCAGAGCGCCCTGGTGTTTGTGGTGCGCATGGACCAATACATGGGCGCCGTCAATCAGCTGGTGCAGCCCTTCTGCGGCATAGTTTGGCTGGCGCTGATCGTCACCTGCCTCGCCGTTCTGCTGCTGCAGTGGGCGTGGCGGCGGCGCAGCGGTCGCTTCGATCTGGTGGCAAGTGGTTTGCGCGTGCACACCACACTGCTCGGCAATCCGCTGGAGGCGCTGGCTCTGCCGCGTGCGGGCGTCGTGCGCTTCTACCTGGGCGTCTGGCTGCTGCTCGCGCTGGTGCAGCGGGTGGCCTACCAGGGCAAGCTGTACGACGTGTTCCGGCTGCCCTATTACCCGCCGGTGCCGGAGCGCATTGCCGAGCTGCTCGAGGCCGATTATCAGTTGCTGGCCTCGGAGTATGTTGACTTCTTTCCGCAGCAGCGCACGTTGTTGCGCGCCACCAGTTTCCTGCAGCGCTTCGAGGAGCTGGAGGCGGCCGAGGCGGGTGCCCGGCTGACAACCACCGCCCTGCTGGGCAACCTGGCCCACTACAACCACCTCAACTGGCAGCGCAGCCGCCTGACCCATGTGCGGGAGCACATCTACCTCTACCAGCTGGTGATGTATCTCGGCCGACATTCGATATACAAGTTCGCCTTCGATCGCAAGCTGAAGCAGCTGCAGTCCGCTGGCATTGTGGGCTACATCAATCGCTACTTTGAGCGCCGCATGTTCCACGCCCCCTTCGCCCAGGTACCGCGCGAGGTGTCCCCGGTTCGACAAGAGATGTTCTGCGGCCTCTACTTCATCTGCTATCTGATGATCTCGGCTGCCGTGCTCGTCTTTCTCCTCGAGCTGCTCAGCCAACGCGTCCGCTGGCTGAGGCGTTACTTTGACTAGGCTCTCACTTTAATATATTCTTAAATCAAGCAAATTCATTTTGTGACTTTAAACAAAACTCTTAGATAAAAAACAAAATAATCAAGTTATTTAAGAAGTTTGAGGTTTCTAAAAAATTTAACGTTGCTAAGAAATTTTTAAAATTAAATAAAAATATTTCTTACAATACGAACTTTGTTCTTAATTTCAGAAAATTTGTTTTATGTAGTTTTAGTATAAGATAACAAAGTAAGAATTTATCAATTTTAATTTCTTAGCAAATTAATCTTTTGAAATTCAAACTACAACTAATTATTTCTTTCAATTGGAATGCTCTGGAATGCACCTTAAGCCCTATTAAATGATGGTTAAAGCAAATCACAAACGAAACACTTAATCAAATTAAAAAATATAAATAATATTAACTAATTTGATGTCTTCAAAAGTAAACAATTTCCAGTATTTCAAGTTAATTTTGTAGTTTGGAGAGAAACATCAGCAGTCGCTTGCAGAACAGCACAGGGCTTTGCAAATAGACTGCGTAGGCGGGCTGATTAGGTTGTCCCATTTAGTTGAACATATTTAAACGGAGGCTGCTCAACTTTATCCATTTGGATGTTTAGTTGAGACGTGTTCCGGCTCCGGTTCGCCGCAAGCTGTTCACATGACCAAAGTTAAGGCCTCAAGGCAGGAGCTGTCTGGCAACTGTTCTTTGCTAGCTCGACTGTCAACTGGCTGAGTTCTGTGGCAACCCTAGGCCGGTAGGGTTGTGCCAACAAATACCGGTGCCTTATTTTCATTCACATTTCCATTATGAGACAACGCCACGAGCATTTGTTTTAGGGGGAAGTGGAAGGGGACAGGAGGCAGGAGACAACGTGCCACAGAATGCGGCGACCTCGTTAACCAACAACAACAGAAAATACAAAAACTGAGCAACAAAACAACTGCCGCAACAACAAACCGAGGAGGAAGATGGGCAGGCAACAAGAACAAGTTGGGTTGGACATAAAACGAACTCATTAGCCTACATGGCCGCATTTTCCGCCTACGTATGTGGGGCATGCAACATGGCAGCAAGGCACACGACACACGGCAAACGGCACACGACACAAGTGGCACACTACTGGGCGCAGGCACTGTCTCTCTGGCTGTGGTGCATGCAGCTTGTTGTAATGTTCAACTGCTGCTTGCTACATATTTTGTTTGCTTAAATGCCGGAAGTGTTGCGGGTCACAGGCTGCCCGGCGGGTGGAAGGGAGGTAGGGAGTCAAAGAGTCAGTGCAACTATGACGAGCAACTGGCAACTGGCAACTGGCAACTGGCAACTTGCAATTGTCCCCCTTCAAGCAACAACTGTTGTCATCGTGTTGCACACAATGTACGATATGTGTTTTTAGCACAGTCACTAAAAGTGAATATATAAAGGGGACGGGGGGGGAGGGGCTCTTACACTGATTCCTAGACATGTCTACCTAGAAGCGAACAAACAGACATCACAATCACCCATGTCCAAATGCCATTTACAGTCTGTAATAAAAGTTTATAACCTCATCTGCATAGTTTGCAACAATAATGAGCACATGAGTTCTCAGAGCAAATCATATAATCCTCTGTACATAGAGAACTTTGTTCAGTCCGCACTGATTAAGTGACTGTGATGATGAACGTACAATTAGAAAAGCTATATATTTATTTTAGTGTAGTTATCTTTTCTTATGCAACTCCACCAAAGAATAGTTTTGAAGTGAAATATTTTGTAACTATTTATATTATAGTAAACTTTAATGATGATAAAATTATTAAATTAAAATGTATTTGTTTTTACTTTGGGATAATACTTCCTACAGCTAAAGAAGTATAATCCCAATTAAAATATCGTTCGATTATACATAGAGTATAAACTTTTCAGAAGTTTTCTTTTACATGCATATCTACAGCTCTGTATAAGGGTTTCTCTCTGATATAATACAAAATTAGTCTGCATAATAAATATTATGTGATCCTTATTGTATATTTGTTAAGCATGATTATATAAGATGCTTATTGTATGTATTAATAAACATAAATCTTCAAATTCAAAATCATGAGTTCCATAATTCTATGCCAGCGCAGTTTCTCTAATGACACGAATTTTGCCCAGTGGAATGCAGCTTAACATAATTTTAGGTGCAATTATTCGTGCTCATCAATTGCAGCTGGTAGATAATTAATGCGTTTCGGCTGAGAGGTGAGACTTTACGATTTCACCGCTGTCAACTGCACCACCCACAGTACCCACCCACTGCACTCCCCCTGCCCCTCCCGCTGGCAGTGGCAGCGCCCATCCCCGTTATAGTCAACGTATGAGATTCCCACCAATGGGCACACACTTCAAACGCGTCAGGACGTCAGAGCGTCTGATAAGCGCTGATAACAAAGGTAAACAAAGACGCCGCCACGCACGCCGCACATCGCCCTTACGCCACCCGCACACCGCCCACCGCCCACCCCGCCCTGGCCTAGTGCGAGTCTTTGGCGGGAAACGCTGCAATTCGTCGGCTGCGACCACATTCAAAACGCATGCGCCAGCCGAGCACCCAGCACCCAGCGCCCGAGTCCTTAACCCACATCGGCTGACTGCGTATAAGAGCTGCCAATGAACCGCCAAAGAAACTGGGAAATTTACGGCTGGCACTCAACCAGCCAGCTGAGGGATCGAAGAGCGGTCCAGATAAGATCGCCAGCTGCATGAAAAATGAGCTGCAAACGGAGGCAATTAAAGTGAATAAGCGAAGCGAGGGGCAGTGCTGATACCCTGTAAGCAGTGCAAAGGTTCTCTAAAATAAATGCATTTTGTCAGGAATATTTTACTCAGAGTTTTAAAATATATAAGAATATTTTAATCTGAATTTTAGATATTGTGAAATATACAAATATTTATTTAATTATGTATCATCTTAAATGCAGATACTCTGTTGAACAAATGTTGTTGCCTTGGCACACAAATCATATTTTATAATTTTGTGAAGTAGGAGTTGATCTCGCTGATCAAGAATGCATCGACTTTATCAAATTAGAGATACTTTGTTCTGCTAGTTACATAAATTTCCAATACGTACAGGGTATAATGAGCTAAAAGTTATTTGCAATTTCAATTAGTTGACTTTGTGAGGCATCGCTTCGACTTGGCCTTGGCTTAAGGCCTGATTTTGTTGGAGCGTTGCAGCCAAACCCACACGCGATCGCTGCTGAAGAGTCTGCTATAAAAGCAACTGCCTGTGCGGAACTAGTTCTAGTTCTAGTTCGCTAGTTGGCTGGTTCTTAAGATGCAGCTGCAATTGTTGTCTATCATCTGGCTGTTGGCCAGCGCCGTTTGGGGCGCCCAGTTGCCCAGTAATTTCTATTTGCCACCAGCAGCTGCACCTGAGCTCGTAGCAGTTGCTCCTGCTGCTGTTAATTCTGATGCTGATGCTGTTGTGGTGCAGCATCTGTCGCTGCCACGCTTCGTGCCACACGAGCTGTGGCTGGCACAGCAGCAGGAATACGCCCTCGATTTGCCACTGGAGTCCAACTGAATCGGCAGCAATCCGCATTTAGGATTTTTTGCTAACATAATGTGGTAAGTGGATCTTAGTCGACATTTAGATACCCTGTACTTGCGCTTGTATTAATAAAGGTCTATCATATTAATATTCCAGCGTTTGGCAGCACTTTATACTTAGTTGGTTTTACATTGAAACAAATTCACATTTATGTTCGTTTAAATCAATAAAAATCTTTATAAAATTTTTATTTAAACACAAAATAAAATAAATTAAAAAAAATAAATACACAATACTCTGTTCTTTTCTCCGTTTTCTGTTAGCTGACGCGCGTTTACAGGGTATACAGGTATATATGGGTACAATAAGCTTCCACAATAGAAAAAACTGTCTCTCGTGCTAATCATTTCCTTTAAGTTTCAGTAACAAATTGTTGCTTCGCCTTAATGTACCCCTTAGAGTCCGTTTAAATAATAACAGGGCATATTGAATAGATGTACTAGTTGCAAATGTGGCCATTGTGCATCATAAATACGATGAGAGAAGTCAACTCTTTGTCGTTGGCTGCACAACCGCAACTTAATCCCTTTCTACAGAGTCTAGTTTGGCAATCCTCATCCCGCCGCTTCTCGCCAACAGACTGCAAGTCAAAAGTTTTGTCATGAACGTTATAGCTTAAGTGTGTGTGTGTGTGTCTGTGTGTGGGTGCGGTTTAATCAAGTTTCGCCACTTAAGTTTGAGCTCAGGTGGAAAACACTCAAAAGCCGCCTGACCGAACCGTTCAGAGAGCTGAAACCGAACCAAAACCCAAAACCAAAAACCGTAGACGTAGACGGCCCACTTCCGCCATCCCCCCTGCCCGTTAACTTAAGCTCCAATCCCTCCCCTTGCGTCGCCCACAAAAGTTTCGAGAGCTTTTGCGACGCTCGGGTTTCTGTTTAGTGGGCTTCTAACCTGTTACGCATTTGCCGGCTGCATATGCCAGTCCATTGTTTTATTGCCACTATGCCACACACACACACACACACATATATATATAAACACCTACCCACTCTCTTCGCTCTCGTTTACGCTTTACAACTTGAGTTTTTTCTTCTATGTTTTTTTTTGTTTTGCCCCAAAGTTGCCACAACTTGTCTTTTGCTGACTTTGGCCTGGCAGGAACTTTAAAATCAATTAAATTGAGTGCCATCATGATTGCGCAAAATGATTGTACACCCTGGGCAAATAACTATGCACAAATTCTACATACAATAACATTTCTCCATCTTGTTCTTCTTCTTGTACTTAAACACAAATAGGCAAACAGACACATATACATAAATGAATATTGTGATTATGCTTTGACTATCTTCATTCAATCATTTGAAAAACATTTTTTTTTCTAGAATATTCCCCTTGCTTATTTTAGATTTTAATTTTTTATTTTTAATCGATTGACTTCTAGTGAAAATAAATAATACAAATGGAAAGGGTTTAATATAAATAATAATAGACAGAAAGTTGATAGACTTTGAAAATATAGTCAAAATGCTTCTTATATGTTGAAAATAGGCGATAAAATGTTTTTTTTTTTTTTTTTAACAAATCAGTGAATTTCCCTCGTATCAGTAAATTCTTTGCTGTGTGACAGATCCTGAAAACATTAGAAAAAAAAAAAAAATTTACAATCGAAATCAACTTGAATTGACGCGCGCAAATACAAATAATATGGATAGATATATCGTAAATAATAATTATGAGGATCCTGCTTCGATTGAGGCATATATATTTGACTATTGCATAGGAGCACCCCTACGACAAAAATGGAGCAGTCTGTGTTTGAACATCCGCATAGGATGGACGGTTTTCTGGGAGCGGATGAAAATGTTTTTCGCCTGGCTGCAGAGTTCGGCACACTTTAACTCGGTCGGTTTGAAACCGACGCTCGAGGAACTGCACGATTACGTTGACACAACCAACTGGATGATGGCGTCCATTCGCTATATCACCAGTCATCCGATCGGCTCGTGGCGTGCCGTGCTCACCAACACGGACATGGTGCTGCTCTATAGGGACTTGAGGCGGCAGCCCCTACCTTTGATATCCGACAAACAGTTGCACATCACCTGTGCCGCCTTTCGGCCCTGGACACGCTTGGAGCTGGCGGTGGGCGGTGACGGCGGCATAGCCCTGTGGACGCCGAGCACCTTAAACGTCCGGCTTATGGACATGACTTGGCTGGACTACAAATACAATGATTTCATTGTGGATATGCAGTGGCTGCATTCAGGCACTTTTTTGGCCAGCGCAACGCTGGGCAACCGGCGCATTCAGATCTGGCATACGGATATGAAGCAGCTGCTCAAGGAGCTGACCGTGTCCCAGCCGGGTTGCAATTTCTGGGCTCTGCGCTACCATGCGGACATGCTGAGCCTTTTCAATGTCCTGAGGTCGGATGTTTTCATTTTGAAGTACCGCGACACGGTGAAAAATTGGGGCGATCAGCTGACCCAACAGATGCCCCTGCAGACCGGCGCGTGGACAACGTCTAAGAATTATTTTATCTTTGTTGTCAAGGGCTCGAGCAAGGTGTACGGATCTATGGCCACCTCAATAACTTGGATGAGAATACCCACCACGGAATGGATCACAGACGAAATCATCGACCTGTCCTACTTCAGATGCGGATGCACGGATTACGAGGGCGGCCAGGTGCAGGCCATAGCCATGGACCCGTGCAATGTCTATGTGGCATTCACGTTCAAGTGGCGCCGGTTTGTTCTGCTGTGCTTGTTAGGAACCCTCAACGGTGTCTATTTGTTTCTGCAGCCGCAGAAGATCATCGATTGCCTAGACGGCGACCCGAACGCATATCCCACTTGCATCAACTTTGAGCATTTGGACAAATTTCCCGATTGCCAGAAACGCGCTTTGGTCATTGGCTGGTCAACGGGCAGCATTCAGTTGGAGGCGTTTTCCACCCGGATGCGCGCGGAAGCTATATATGATCAAATAGGGATTGACTGTGGACAGAAGTTGTTTACAATTGGGTTAGATTAATGGATTACCGTTTCTTCAGTTTTTTACTATCTTTGTATCGCAGTTGGGAACTTGACTTTTATTGTTGTCAACTTCGATTTTTGTAATTTATAAAAATTCTGTCACTCAGACGCTTAGAATCGCCGGAATATTGATTAATCATTTTACGTACGTGTCAAATTAAATTGAATTCTAAATATCCATCAAATTAAGTGGCTAAAAATATTTCGTAATAACATAATACAGATTAAGATAACCTTAGTCAAATAGGTGCCGCTCTATAAAAACGAATATATTAGTTGAGTTCAATGCTGCCACTTAAAATGTTAATATATATATTCATTGTTTATTTTCGGATAACAATATTTTATTTTTTAAAAAATATTTAAAATATTTAAAATGTTTGTTATAGAAGTGCCAGTATATACATAGGTGGGATGCATTATATATCAAATTTTATTAAAATATATTCCATATAAACTAAATGAAATTTAGATGTCAAAATGGCCGTTGTGCGTGCATCAAGTGCAGGGTATACGGCAATGTGAAGAGCTAATATGAAAAGTGAGTATATAACAATTATGTACCTGAGTGAGTGTGTGTTTGTGTAAATATATAAGTATGTGTGTGTATCTGAATAGCCAAAGTCAATTGTCAATTGCCTGCCTGTTGTTGGTGTTGTTGTTGTTGCTGTTTGTTGTTGGTTGTTAGCTTCATTATTTGCCAAGTAAAAGTAATGAGACTTTTGTTGCCTTGTTGCGTTGCACATGAGTGCGCCCGTTAAGCTTTATATTTGCACACACACACACACACACATACTTACACAATGCATTTGTTCAAAATGAGTTCCCCTCCCCACTTAGCTGTGTGTGTGTGTGTGTGTGCGTGTGTACGTGTGTGCATTGCTGGCCTTTTGTGTGTTGGGCAAACAAAAGCGCCAAGCGTTGACAGCCAGTGGGCCGCCAAGGGTCGCACATGGCTATAAAAACAGCAACAACAAAAACAACAATAGCAGCAGTAGCAGTAGCAGCAACAACAACAACAACAACAACAACAGTTGGACGCAAACAAAGTAAAAGCATTTGGAACTGCACGCCAAAGGCTGAATGCAGGCAGCCAAACGGCAGACAGCGTTAGCTAGGGGTAAGGTGGGTGTAGAGGGTGCAGCGGGGGGCGGCATTGAGCGCTCCAGCTGGGCAGCTGGTGATAAGGACTTGCAGCTGGCAACGTTGGGCGGCGAGCGTCCTTTTTGGCTCCTGCATTACCAATAGAAAATAAATTAATTTTCATAATAATTGGCCGCATCGGCCGCCGTAAGGCCGCACCTCTCTCTCGCCACCGTTTAGCACACACACACACACACACACACACACAGCTACAGTGCCGCAGTGCCTGAAGCCATAAGGACGATGGGAAAGGGGGGCGAACCCTTTTTGTGGAACTGAGCGCCAATAATAATAACATTGTTAACACAACGTGCGCATGTAATAAAATCGTTTATTGAATTGGCCATAAATTTTCGTAGCTAGCAACAGCCGCAAAGCCAAACCCGCAACCCTTCCAACCGTTCAGCCCTAAACCCCAATTCCTCCACCCGCTCCCCACTTCCTACACAAAAGTCAAAAGTTGCAGTCACTTGGGCAATAGAGAATCAGAGCACAAAAGAGACGTGGAAGGAAGTGGTCTGAGGTAACGGGCTTCGGCGTCTGTGTGTTTGTGCGTTTTCCACTTGGGCCTTTGTGCAAAAGTTTAGCGAGCGTCTTTCTGTTTCCATCTCCATCTCGCTCTTTCGCTTTCGCCGTCTCAGCGGCAATTGAAGAGAACTCTTTGCGAGCGGAGGGAATGCGATTATAATCATATTGATAATGTTCAACTTTAACTTGTTGGTAAAAACTACAAAATTCGTTAATTACGCAGCTAAGTTGAGAGGGAGAACAACGAGAGCTAAAAAGGAGTAATATAGAAAAAAGTTTCAAATTGTTAAATTATGCAAAAATATCGAATAATGAATGTATAACAAGATCACTGCTCGTAAGAATCAGCTTGGAGTAGGTATAAAAGTGCGGATAAGTAAGATTACAAAACGACGAATAAGTATTCTGTACTCAGAAGCTAGTAATTGTTAAATAGTAACGAGTAATAAAAAAAATGCTTACAGCTATAAGTGAAAAATGAAGAATAGTAATACATAACTTGGAAGAAAAGCTATAAGTGGTCTTAGTTTGTTATAGTGACATTGAAAAGAAGAGTGCAATAACATTAATGATTTCGTAGTTAAAATATTAAAGACGCTGAATTGAATTGAAAGAGTTCTCGTTGGCTTGCTTTGAAACAAAATTAAAGTAGACCCACGAATCGCGTCAGGTAATAGCTGAGATTTCAACATAATTATCCATCGGTTTTTGGTCATCTGTCAATGCCAACAACGAGCTAACGACAAAAGGTAATTTCAACTAGTTAAAGAGGTCCTTGGTCCTGTGTGGTGTGGTGTGCTGTGGTTTGGTGAGAAGCGGAATGCACAGCTCTGCCCTCTGCCATTAATTTGCGCCTGCATTTTAACTACCACACATAAATTGCATGTAGTGCCATTAATAAGCATAAAAGCATTCGCCTTGCCACTTCGCCAAATGCACGCGGAGGAGCTGCCGGCTCCCCAGAGCATCCTGCATCCGGCTGCACGTCTGCGGCGGGGCCACTTGGCTTTGAGCTGCGAGTGAAACACTTCAAATGTTTTCAATGCTGTTCAATAATTTGTGCAAGGACAACAGCGATGATAAACGCGACGAGCTGACTAAGAGATAAGCCCAAAGGACTTTCTGGCCAAGCCAGAGACGAGCGCGTGTCTAGCGTGTTTTGGGAAAAAAAATAAACAAGAAATTGTAGGCGCCCGAGCAGGGACTTTGTGGCGCCTGAGCACGGACAACCGTTTTTGTCTGGCATTATCTCTAATACTTAATGCGAGATGGAATTTTTAACAAATGACGAACGTCGTTCGGTTTCGTGTCACGAGGTGGCACTCAGCTCAAGCATCAGCCGTCTGGAATCGTTTAAAAAATGAGCTCATCTTGAAGTGCTGTGCAAACAGTTGCCTCATAACCGAAAGGACGCTTAAGCAGTTAAGCCAAAGGCAAAAGGCGTTGCCATTGCTCCATAAATTTTAACTGCTCGCTAATTATGAAGTAACAATTTTTTGTATTTGGCGCAGTTTAAGGAATGCAACAGGAAATTTGAAACTCGAACCGGGGTTTGGCTAACATAAAGAGCATTCCCTCATCTTCAACAGACTACAGCGACAAGTGATGAACGGGCAACAACAACAGGAATAACAATAATAATGGGGATAATAAGGACAACAATAGACGTGTTCAGTGCCCATACGCTGCGCTCTTTCCTAGCATGGAAATGTCCTGGCGCTTACTTTACTTTTAATATGTTAAACTATGGACTCGACAGCGCACAAAAGTGCGGCATGCTAGGCATGTGGAATCCGGAATTCTTGCCCCGCCTCACACATGGAACACAATGCGAGCGAGTGATAGAGACCGGGACGCAGAACGAAACGTAGTTCATAAAATGGAATGGAAAAAAAAAATTAAAAGAAGAAGCAAAGTGAATCGGGGTCCCGGACTCCACACAGATAGCACTCACACAAAGCAAGTGCACAAAACTGAAAACTGTAGCCAAGCACTTTTTGATTTATGGAGTCGGGGCATTCTACGGGGTGTAGGGTACCGCTTAGAGGGTACGGGTACGGTAAGCACTCGGTTAGGTGGGATGTGGTCGGTACGGTACGGTACGGGCTGGTCGGAAGTGTAGACAATTTGTTAGAATTTATACAAAAACGCCGGCCGCTTTCGGGTAACGAATGATGGCATTTTTTTTTTCGGTGTATGAAAATACTAGTGGCAGTGAGGGGCGGGTGCAGCGGCAAAAGCTGGTCACGGCTTAGAGGGGGGCGTGTTCCATATAAAACATGAGTGGCATTTTATTTTAAAGTAGCTCAAACAAATGCCCAGGCTTTTGTATAAAGTTAGAACTAATGATTTTTACTTGGCAAAACGAGAGTGAGACAGAGAAAGAGAGAGGGGGAGAGTGTGTCGGGCTTAGCAGGGGGGTTGGCAAGCCTGACACAGCATCTTCTGGCTAAAAACACACATGCCCTGCACAGATTTACATGACATTATGTCATTGTTGTAGTTGTTGTCTGCTTTTATGACGTCAATTATGTTTATGAATGTCTAAACAAAAACATCTATAAAGCCTTCATCGCTTGTATTGTCCTCGCTGTGTGCGCACACACTGCATACACACACGCAAACACATACACACACACGCAGAGAAATGGCTGAGACATGTCTGTGTACTGGGCGGGGGGGGGGTGGGGCGGCTGTATTCACAATTTTCGGGTAGTTTGAGTTTAAGTGAATTTATTACCATGAGCAAAATTTATTTAAGCAGTCAAATGCACGTGAAGTGCATCACAAGAAAGCTGTCACACAGTCTCAGCTGACGTCAAAGGCGACACAGGACACAGCGGCAAGCGGCTGCGGTGTGCGGAGGACCAGGCATATGCACATGTAGAAGGAGGCTCAAGACCACTTCTTTTTTTTTTTGTTGCTTACTTTTGCTTAGTATATAAGCTGCAACAGGGTGACTCAGGTGACGAAATTGAGTCAAAAATTTGACGATGAGAAGAAGAAATGGATTTTAGGGCTTTCGAGTAGGAATCTTTAGGCTTGAGGGTGCCCGAGTAGGAACTGCAGCTTCCTGAGCAAAGACATTGATGTTAGGGTGACCAAACAGGTAAAATAAAGCGCTGTTCATCAGTAAGGATCACTTCTGTAGCGATATTTAAGCTGAGGTTTCAGATTAGGTGTCTGAGCATCCGACCCAAGCCAGAATCTTCAACATAAAGAGTCCTAGTTGAGTTCTTAGATGTTAGTGCGCCCGAGCAGGGATCTCACAAGTTGGGGCGCCCGAGCAGGGACCCCAGTGAAAATCCGTAAGTGGCAACAGCCGTGAGTCGCCCTAATGTCAAATGTACAAACACATTGACTGTGACAGGCCCATATAAAGCGCACTTGTGCCAATGACTGACATCTTCTGCACACACACACATGCACACACACAGTGGCACACTCGCGCACGTAATGCAAAGGGAGAGAGACACGTTCCTGTCTTGGGGGCAATGCAAATTCAACACTGCCATTGTTGTTGCAGTTGTTGTTGCTGCACTGTGTGTGAGTGTTGCAGTAACATCAGCAGCTCAAGCAGTTGCTAGACGTAATTCCAACTGAAGGGCACACACACACACAGACACAACAGTTACAGGACATGCATGCACAACATGGCGGATGGAGTGGCAACCGTTGACGAGGACGACGTTAGCCGCTGTAGCTGCTGCTTGAAATCAAATCAAATTCCCAGCAAACATCGGGAACAACAACATCAACAACTGAGAGTCCGGCGTGCAGCATAGTTTAGGGTTTCCAATACGGTCGGAGTTCTTTTTCGTGCTAGTTTCTTTGGAAAAATTAAAAACTTGCCAGTTGTTTGACATGACCTTCAAACTGGTGGGTACACCTTTACAGCTATTTTCTACTTAGATTTTTTTGCTTTTGCTTAATTTTCATTGCAGCTTACGCAATTAGCGCGCTCTTGCCACAAAAAGTTGACGCAAAATGCACAAAGCTCAAGTGCAACATCTTCAAGCAGCACTCGAGTCGTTGCTGAACAACTCCCTCATTTTCTCTCCATGTGTGTGTGTGTGTGTGTGTGATTGCTGGTGTGCGTGCGTATTACGCTTTTCGCACGATTTGTTGTCGAGTGCTTACAATGCGCCCACTCCGTCCTGTGCCCTTCAAGTGGCCACGCCCCATTGAAGAAGACTTCAACTCAGTTCAGTTCAGCTCGCAGCGCACCTACAATTTCCGCATGTCAACTGCACTTTGCATGAGTGCGTCCTGCCTCGCCTCCCGCCCAGCAGAAAGCCAACTGTGCCACCCTTTTGGAGCTGTAGTAGGTTGCAGCAATTTTCCCCCAGGTTTCTATTTGGTTGCCGCTTCCTTTTTTTTTTGTGGGATTTCCACTTGATTTACAAAACTCAACGCTGGCTGCCACACAACAACAATAACAAAACCACATTTGACTGACTGACTGACTGACTGACTGACTGAGGGACTGCCCCTGTGGCACCCCTCCCTTTTGGCGAGGGGGCTGCTCTTCGCTGTTGATTTATATGCACGTCGATTCGACGTAATTGAAGACGTGATCGAAATTCAAATTTTTGATTTTTAGACCCGTGACTGCATTGACCCCCTGCTTACCCCTTGTGTGCCCCCGTCTTTCACCTCCACCCACTTGTTTGTTTCCCATATTCGTATTCGCAGTGGCAGCATCGTCTGGCTTAATGTGATTTCGGTTTTCGCTCAGCGCTTTACCCCCTCACACACACACACACACACCCAACCTTCGATGCCCTTCGGCCTGTACAATTCCCATGTTAATGTCGCGTTACATTTTCATTTCACTTTTATTTTTTATTTTTTATTTTGTATAGTTTAGTGCATTGAAATAATTTTCGTTTTTGGCAACAAGTGAGTCTCCCCTGCCACCCCTCGGCACCACCTATCGCATTGCAATGCCGGCCTGACATTTTATCAATGAACAAGCAACTCCTCCTATGCATCTCCTAGTCCCGTTTTCGCATCGAGTGGCTTACCAGCAACCAGCAAATCATTGAAAGCTTTGTCAATTTCACATTTTATCAGCTTAAAGATACACTCAACGTGGCTAAGAGCCTGTTGGCTATGGTGTCGACTAAATGCATTCATTAATCAATTTTTTTTGGTTGGTAAGGCAGTTATCATGATCTTAGTTCGGTATTTAGTAATATAATCAATATAAATATAGCAATTCCTTGCGCTTCGATGGTTTAAAAAAATAACTTACGGTTTTATGGAAACATTAAACTAGAGAATTGAGAAATGGGCTTTAACTTTAATTTTGCTTATCAATTAAATACAAATTGCATTGCTTGAGAATATTGCAAAGCCACAATTCACATAACTAAACATAACTTAAAATTATTCAACTAGTTTTTAAGAAGCTGAACTGTAGCTAAATCTGGTTAATAATTTGGATAATTGGGATAATTTGAATGCTTGTTTTTTAAAGTGTATTTCAGAGTCGTTAGTTCTTTTGTATAGTGCAGGCGGCTCTATTTTTCTCGCTTTTTCTCTTCTTCCCGCTATATCACTCTTTCCGCTGCATATCTCTTCCCCCTCCTCCCCCTCCTCCACCCGCCACCTCTGCCTCTGTTGTATTGCGTTCAGTATCTTCCCAACTTTGTTAAATCAGCCATGAAAACGGATTGTCGTCCGTATCCTACTGTCTGTGTATCCTCCCAGCGACTGCCTCGACTGTCAGTCAGTCTGTCTGCTAGTCTGTCTGTATGTCTGACTGTCTGTTTGTCTGTTTGTCTGTTTGTCTGTCTGTCGGTCTGTCTGTATCTGTCTCTATCTGTCTGTGCATTTTGCATTTCGTTTGCTCATTTGACTTGGGCGCTGACTGAATGACTGCCTGATGGACGGACTGTCGGACGGACAGCGGGACGTGACCTGCTGCCATGTCTAAAAGCTTTCAATAATAATGGCAGAGAGCCTGCCACATCCTGAGCTGCTGCTGCTGCTGCTGCTTATTAACATTGCCCGTTCTCTTCACGGGCTCAATGTGTTTCTGTGTTTGTGTGTGTGTGTGTGTGTGTGTGTGTGTGTGTGTGTGTATGTGTCCTGTGCGTCTTGGGGATTATGTCTCGACAACACTCGTCACCCGCCACCCGCCAACCTGTAAGCGTCGTCGTCCTGTCCTATCCCGCAATTCCTGCGTTTCGTCGTCTCGTCTCGGCGTTAACTTCAACACCTGTCACCTAACCCACTCCCCATCCCCCTCCCCCCCAACGAACTGCCTCCTGTTTGTCACCTGCATCTACCCGCAAACTCCTTGGCTGCCCCTCAACTGCAGCCCGTGTCCCATCCAACTACCCCATCCCCACTTGCTGCTAGACACATGCTAATGGTAAATGGTTGTGTTGTCGACAGTCAGAGACAGAGAAACAACTTCAGTTGTTGTTGTTGGCTTTGTGTGTCACACACACGCACACACACACACACACACACACGCGTGTGGCTGTTGTGCTTTTGTCTTACGTTACGTTTGTGTTAATATTTACATAATTGTGGTTAAAAGTAGCTTTTAAGATGTTTTTAACTGCTAAATGGGGAACACCATTTTACACACACACACACAACTCCCTCCTTTTCCGCCACTCTCCACCCCTTTTCACACATCTTCACATTTGCCATTTGGCAGTTTTGCTTTTGTTTCTATTTTGCGCTGCATTTAATGTCAACAACAACAACAACAACAACTGACAAATGTGTTTGATGGCATTTTATTGCTGCTGCTGGTATTCCCCCACAGCGTCCCCCTTCACACTCCGCCATTTTAATGGCTCGACATTTTAATAAAGGTGCACGGGATTTGCTTTGGTCTAGCGTTACTCGGCGGGTGGGGGCGACAAGGGCGCGGGAGTTGGCTTAGTTAAAGTGGGGGCTGCTAACAACAGAAATAGCAACAATTTCAGGCATTTAGTTGGTTTTTACCCAATCCTCTAACCCGTCGCCCACACACACACACACACACACACTCGCCAAATTGTTGGAAAATATTTTTGGCTAACCTCAAAACATTTCGTTATGGCATTTTTTTGTCCGTCCCATACTCATTCATGATAAAAACGGGTATACTGACAAATTTGACTCTTTAAAATGTATATATATTCTCGATCAGTTCGACACGCTCAGTCGATTTATCGGTCTTTGTGAATACACTGAACTCGGTTCCCAAATTTACCATAAAAACAAACAAGTTTTTTTTTGTCACTCAATTGTAAGAACTTTTTTTCGATAAAAATAATTTTGGTAAATCTCTTTCTTTAAATTCATTAAGCGATAAAATTGGGTAAAGTATTGTTTTTGCCACTGCCACTTCTATAGGGTATCTGCTAGTTGTGCACTCTTGCATGGCGACGAATGTTTAATTTTTTTTTTGTCCATTTGTCGTCGGGTTTCAAAAATATTGAGCAGCAAAAGTTGTTGCCACTAACCTACCGCAGCACCCCCGCCCTAATGCTTGCCTCCCCTTGCCCCCTTGGTCCATTGAGCTAACCCCTTTTGGAACTGCTTGTTTAGTTAGCTCTTGACGTTCGGCTCGTGCTACCAAAACGTTTACGCAAGTGTGTGTGTATTGGTGTGTGAGTGTGTAATATGTAATGTATGTGGCTCTTTACGTTGCAACAAGAGTTGCTGCTGCTGCTGCTGCTGATGTTGTAGCCACAAAAACTTTAACTTTCAGCAACTTGTTTTTTTACATTTGAACGCCTCTTGCACCACCCCCGCGAACATTTTGCATATATTGGCAACAGAGGTGGGGAGGGACGGATAGGGTATTTGAGGTTCAGTCAAAGCCACATAAAGCAAAATTGTGGCATGCCAAAAGCTCAAAAAGTGCAAACGTTTCAATGATTAGAACGAAACGTAAAGACGATAAGAAAGAGAGGATAATGAATAGATAGCATGAATATAAAAAAACTTTAAATCTTTCTATTCATCTGTTAAACTCAGGATTAATTCAAATGCAAGCAATTGAAAACTTTTCATCATTATTTTTTAATTTCCCAAGAACTTTGTTTGAGAAATATATAAAGCCAATCTGTTATCTGGTTATCAGCTACTATTATCGATCAGATGTTTACTTTATTACCAGTATTTATATAGTGGCCTTTCAGGCTGTTCTCTAAACTCAACTTGGGACTAACGGAGAAAGCAAGCGAGAGAAACTACAATCAATTTAATACCGAGGATATCTTGGCTGCAGCTAATTTGTACGCTCTTCAGGCTGCAGCTTGGCGTGTGCGGTAAGCCGTGTAGGAAGTCCTGTGAGTTTGGGACTGATCAACTAACTGATCAATCCCAACTAAGCAGCGCTGATCGAGTGTGGTGTTAAGATGGTGACAACGGGTAAGATGTTGACAGAGAAGATGATAATGTAATGTCAGATGACCAATGTGGACGAGAAGGAGCAAAAGGAGTGTTTAATAGATCGCAAGGTCAAAAAGGCGAAACTCAAGGAATCCAAAATAAGTAAGTGAGAGTTTGAGAGAGGAGTTCAAGGGAAAGAGAATAAGCAACTGCTCGAAGCGAAAAGACAACAGCAACGCATTGATTATGGGCCCGAGCTGGATTTTAGGCGCGAATTCGCTAGCGACGAGGCTAATTCCTACATTTAACTGGCCTTGGACCCGTTTACAGTTCAGGAAAGAGACGGAATAGAATTCGTACAAAATACCTCCGCTTCAATATGTACATGTAATGTTTATAGTATGTGTATCATATATCCGTTGATTATATTTTCAGCACTGCATTTTTGTTTATTATTGAGGAACTCATACGCATTGCATTCTAGTTTTTTAAATGTTTTACGAGCCGTGGCCTACATAGCACCTAAGTATTTTCCTATTTTGTCTTTTTCCTGCTTTTGGCGTAGAAAATTCGTATCCAGCTGTTCGCTTAGACCATTAATTTGGTTGTTGTGGAGGCGTGTCAAAGTTGAAGTTTAATTTCACTGTGTTTCTTTTTACATTTATTTAAATGCTTAATTATTCTGTCAAGCAAATGTCAGCGATATCCAGTAATAATCATTAAGTAAGCTACAAAAATATTGAGGAAATTTAAATCTTAAATTTTGTGTATTTAATGCAGGTATCAATCACAAAATTGTAAAATTTTAATATCAAATGGGGTTTACTTTCACTACAGAGTATCGTAAGGCTCACTTTACCTTAAAGCTTAGTTCAAGCTTAAACGCAGCTCATATTGATCAGCATTTGGCAATTGAGCAGAGCCAAAGAGGCGCACGGATGTGGAAAGTAGGAAGCAGCATGGGCGAGTTGGGGAGCTCAGTTGGCAATTTATGGCAATTACCAGCGATTAAAGAGTTGAACGCAAGCTAGCTGGGCAAAAAAAAAAAAAAGAGAAAAAACTTTACCAGAGCCGTAGACAGAAATGCAAAACGAAATGGAGCCGAGAGCTGAAGATTGGGGATTCGAAATGGTAGATGAGAGGTGGGGGCGGGGAGGTGGGCGCTCCATGTTGGCTCTATGGGGCAGCTGCTGGCGCGATAAATGTAATCAAATTTAATTTCGACAAATTGCTTTTGAATTACGCGACCTTCGACGCTTGGCGCCAGCGATGTGGCGCCCGAAACAGAGTTGAAAATTGTTGTTAAAATAATAATAATATTGTGTGTGTGCGGCTGTCTGTGTGTATTGGTGTGTGTGTGTGTGTGTGTGTCAGAGTACAATTGCCACAATAACAACAGCAATTTGCGCTTGAAATGATGAAAACAGAGCGACGACAACGACGCACACCACGGCGTATACGTAATCATAAAAATTATGATTCATTTGCAAACACATACATACACACACAGATACAGATACATACACACGCACACTCAAACAGGCAGACAGACAAGGCCCACGGCTGGCATAAAGGGTTGGGAGGCGGGTTTGGAGCACTGATTGGCCATTTGGCTTAAATGCAAAACTTAATTTGATTGAACCTCCTGCGCGGCCCCCAGCTGAGCAAAGCAAAAATCAAGCTGAAGTTTTCAGGTTTTTCATTTTTCATTATTCATTTCTCACAATTTTCAGTTTTTCATTGCAAAGTTTAAGCAAATAATTACTTTTGCACGAAATTTTTGATTATTTAGCTGCCGCATAAGTTTGAAGCGAGAATTGAACTGAAAAAAGCACAAGCACAATGCTGAAAAAGGCTTCAACTTTAAACACGTAACCTAATTTAATTTGAAATATTTATTCTTAAATAGTTTGACGAGTCAGTTTAGCTTAGGCGAATTAAAATTAGCAACTGAATTACAAAAGTACCTAAATGAAAATGAAATCAAGTAAATATTTATTCGCTTCTCAATCAACGAAAACGTAATAAAACGTAAGTTGATTTTTTGTTGTTTTCCCAGCTTGTTAACTGTTCTATGCGATTCTCACAATGTTTAGCTAATCTCTTGCTACACTTTACTGTACTTTATAATTAGTTTTCGGTTTGTAAATCTGTCGAGCAGAAGCCTCAAATACGAATTAAAATCAAAGAAACAAATAGCTTGACAAACAAAACTAGAAACAAAAACCCAACACAAAAAAAAGGCAATGAAAACACTGCTAATTTGCTGGGACAACCAAAATATTGTGCGCTCTGTTTTTTTTATAAAGTCTATTAATTTGCAGTAAACAAAAGTGGGTATTTTGCTGCGTTACTTTCGCATGTTAAGGGCAGCAGGATTTATTTTAAATTCAATATGGAATTTTTAGTGTCGACATGGAGCTAGAAAATATTTTACGGCTATGTTTCAGTATATAATTGTAATAATCTGCATATTTGACATATAGAGTACTGGGTATCTGTTCGTCGAACGTTGTAAGACTCGCAATAGCGTTCTTTTTTTGGTTGTTGTGTGTACATTTTTTTTTTTTTTCGGTAATTTACATGCAAACAATTGCTTGATCCTTTTTGGCCACTGCTGGTGCCATTGCGGGCATCATCAACTGACAATTTTACGGCCAGCCACAACTACAGGCCCTCTATATACACACATACAGACACACACACACACACACACACACACACACACTTCTCTCTTCTTTCTCTCTATCTCTGCTCTCCTTTTTCGACATTTGCTTGGCTGGCTGCGCATTTACATTTTGACAACTGGCAAAAAGCAAGTGCGGAGCGAAAGGAGCAAAAAAGTCAAACTAATCTAACAACTGCTAACAACAAGAGCTGCCAACGACCCGCCTGACCCTCCCACGCCCCTTTACCACTCTCTGCCATCGACACGCCCACAGCGCGACCAGCGGCACAACGCCCAAAACGCCTGCAGGACAGTGCTTAGATGTAGAGCGCGAGCTAAACCGCCCATGCGCCCCTACACTTGGAAAAAAATCATGTTGATTTTCCATAATTTCATTACAAATATATACATGGGAAATTGTTTAAATTGAGAACACAATTCCTAGAAGATCTGACTCTCTTAGATGTCCTATTTCAAGTTGTTAATAATCTCCTACAATATTTAAGATAAGATTATTTTTAGCACAAAAAAAAAGGTTTATAAAAAAGAACGTTTCTACTTTTTTAAGATTTATTATACAGTAAACGATTAGTTTCTTCCTTAGGAATATTTAAGATCAAAATGTACTTGTTTTAGGCACACAAATATATGAATTCCAATCCGTTCTTATTCGAATTGCATTTTTCTCGCAGTGTACTCCCTGGCTTATAGCTTTGGCTAACAAAGCATTTTGCAGTTGGCAAATATATCTGTCTATAGCTCTGTGTGAGTGTGTGTGTTGTGTTGTGCTGTATGTGTGTGTGTGTGTGTGTGTGTGTGTGTGTGTGTGTGTGTGTGTGTGTGTGTGTGTGTGCAAATACGTTGACAATTTGCGTTTGTCAGTTGTTGTTTTAATTAGAAAACTTTTTTACCAAACAACAACAACAAATGAGAAAACTCAAAAACGATTTTGAACACCACAAAACTGCCGCCCAGCGTCCCGCAACCCTTCGGCGCCCGTTTAACACCGCTCTGACCGCCCTATAGTTGTTGTGTTTGTATTATTTGCATTTTCTATTTGATTTTGTTGTTTATATGTTTGTTTGCGCTTCCTCTTCCACTTGTTGTTGTTGTTGTTGTTGTTATTTTAGGCAAATGAATAATGAATTTCGAATTTCTGTTCATTTCGCTTTGCTTTTCATTTTTATTTTTTTGTTGCCTTAGTTTAGTTTGCATTATCTTAATATGCATAGAAAGAGAGAGGGCGAGAGCCATCGCAAATTAGAGAAAGAGATAGAGAGGGAGAGATGGAAGATCTCATTTTCAAAGCCCAAAATACATAGTTAAGAGCTTTGCCTTTCCAAAGATGTTAGATAAAGATAAATATGCACAAGTACATAAGCACAAATGCGGAATCAAAAACAAAAACAGCAAACAGAAAATTGAAAAAAATAAAAATAAGAAAAGGAAAACGCATATCAACTGAAAGAAGCAGTCGAAATATATAAAAGTTAGCAAAAAGCGATTTTTATGTTTATTTTGCAAAATTAAATCCAACGTTTTAGTTTTATGGGGTGAAATTTGCTTTGTTTGCAGAATAATATACCATATACTGCCACACACTATTTATACATATATATATATATATATATATATATATAAATATATATATATATATATATGTGTGTGTGTGTATATACCATATCAACCGACTACAGGCCGAGTAGAATAGATGGCAGAGGGGGACTTAAAAAAGAGAACTCGACAGAAAAAAGGAAATCGCAATTGAAGCACAGCATAATGGAAATGCCCTTACCTTACCACAGACAGAAATTGCTATCTGAAAACACAAAGGGAGAATTAATAAGTATATCAATTAAAAATATACTCTTGCTGGCGAAACTTAAAGCTAGAATTTTTCGTATTCAATGGTGATTTATATAAGAATTTCAATTTATTTCATCTTTGAACAGAGTTTGATTTTTGCACGATGAACGGTTCCCAAATGAAGAATGACCAAAAATTACACAATCCAAAAAGCCAATGAAAAATTGAGTACTAGAAGCTGTGATTATTCAGTGCGTTGCACGAGTGATGGGCAATTGGTTTGACCCGTTAGTTAGGGTATGAGGAACAGTATACAACATACAAATAAAAACGCAACACCCAGAGACACATACATATAGACTCTGGTGTGGTGTGTGTGTGTGTGTGTGTGTGCGGAGATGGCATTGCGGTTTGTTGTCAATCTCGTTAGAAACGAATCCTTTCGTAATCCTTGTGCTTCAACTGCAGCTTTGCGTTATTTTCGTTACTTTGCCCTTAAGCGTCGACCAACAACTGAAGCACCCGCTTCTCGTTCCCCCGCACCGAACCACAGCACACACCCCCGCAGCGCCCGCACTCCCCTCTTCCGTCCCCCCACCTTTCGCACACTGTCAGCTCATGCGTTTTGCTGCTTAATCCGGCGGCACTATCAAGATAGAATGAGCAGGAACTGTTAGCGGGGAAGAATTTTGGATTGCGCGTGCTGAGGGCAATCAGCAGGTCCTCTGTCACTTCTCTCTCCTATTTACCAATCCAAACCCCCATCTATCCGCCCCCCCACCATCCATCTCCCCTGGCCATTGTGGCCTGGTTCGTTTTCAATTTCAGGCCACGGCGGCTCTGTCCAAATCCCACATAAGAAATTGTTTTCCAACTTATCTGGCGGTTCATCCGTTACATTCATTTCGTTCCGACTGACGTTTCGCATTCAGTGGAATGTTCGTACAATAATTACTGGTATTTTTCTAATCTAATGCGACTAGTTAACCACTTACTTAAAAATGTTTTAATGCCAACAACAACAACAACAACAGCCACAAATCTGGGCAATTTATCTTCTTTTAGCCTCGGCTCAACTACCCGTGGAAGTGGTTCTGCATGTGGTTCTGGTTCTGGTTCTGGTGGGTGTGGATTTCGGTTCCTGTTGTACTTCTACCCTAAATATGATTGATGGCACCTGTCGCGTTACGTAATCGCTGCCATGTGCACATGCTTATGACCCGTCAACCATCACACCCGCTCAATCCCCCCCCCCTCCATGAACACACATTTCACATTTTTACAGGTGTGTCGAGTGTATTAACACTTTGTTGCCTGACACGTTGCATGTAGCGCACGACAGCAACTTTGTTATGGGTTTGGGTGTCGCTTCCATGTGCCACGGAATGTGGGGTGGCAGGCAGACATGTTACGTGATTTAGATAATTATCAACATATTTTGTATGACATTATCAAAACCTGACAGCGGCTTGCGAACATTGAAATCGGCACGTTAAGCCGCATGTAAGTAAATAAGCTGTCAACACAAATATGAGCTCTCCTATGCGCTTCTCAAAAAGGCACGGCAGCTGCTTTGTTGCTCTGCTCTCTAAGTGGGTCACATAAAATGGAAGGAGTTATTTAAATACAAAGTGTAAAGTGCATAAAAGTATGTGGCATTCTAGGTTCATAAAATTTAAATCTTAAATATTCTTAGGGAAGGTCTGTCTACAATTCTATTATTCTTTGTCACTTCTTCAACAACAATTGAGCAACTTTCTGACCATCTTTGGTCATTTTAAAGCTAAACAATTTCTTAACTAAACAATTTAATTGACTTGAGCCAGATAAATACGCATAAAATTCGCCATTCATATTGATATTATATATTCTTTTCAGAAAAGACACAACTTTAAAGACCCACATAAAGCTGGCGCCAGCGATAACTTGAAAAATGTTTAAGGCCAGTTCAAAGAGGCCACGGATGAGCGGAAGGACAACAAACAGAACGCAGCGATGGAACGCATATTTACGCATTAATCAATGAGCCAACACACAACGAACAAAAACATTCAGCAAATGAATCGACCGAATGCGAATGGTTAGCGTATAGCATTGAATGATGAGACTGAAAATGGGACTGAAGATGTGGATGCTAAGGATGCCAAGCCAGGCAAACAGGTAGCCAGACCTTGTTTTGGCCTTGCCCGTCGTCTTCCGTTTTCCGTTGGCGTCGCTGCCGTGGCCCATTCATGTGGAAATCGAGTGCGGTTTGTGGCACTAGACATAAAAAACAAGCGCAAACATGGACCGAGATGCGCACCAGCTGAGCTTGGCCAGGCGGCAAGTGGCATCAAAGCATTGTGTTGACGGTGAGTCAAACGCGGGTCGCGAGGTTGGTGGGGTGGGTTGTGCGGGGGTTGTATAAGGCGCGTGGCGCCGCAGGATATGCGCCATAATGATATGAGTCACTGACTCCACTCGCTGTCTACATTGGCGAGGGTGCATAATAATCGCGTCTCGGTCGGCGTTGACGTCCATAAAGCAAATCAATTCGATCTGTGGCCGTGTTACACATTTTCATCGACTTCTTCTTATTTTTCTTTGTGTGCCTCTGCACTTCCACATTTTTCTGCTTATTTCAGCAAATTGAGCGCCTCGAGGGGCCAACGCCGCTATTTACAATGCTACATGTATATTGACAGGCATATAAATAAATTATTAGCAAAATAAATGTTTAGTCGTTTAGCTATGAGCTGAAAGCTGGGGGCTTTAGCTGAACGTCCCATCTCTCGAACTACTACAGCGCCACGTAGCGGGCAAAGTGTGAACAAAAAATGCGACTAGATTAAAATGAGAAACATTCGCTGATAAACATGACCAATCAAATGCAATCTAGAGCTTAATTACCAGCCTATAATTCCCTACTTAAAAGCTAACTAACACAGCCCCCCCCCAACAGTTTAAATCTATAAAGTATATAAATTAAATTGAGAGTGTACGTTTATGAGTTTAAAAATACTTCACATAAGCTCTATACTAAAGACTCGACTGGCTTTTAAATTTAAATCAAATCGACTTAGAACAGTCTTAGGTCACTGCGCGGGCGCCACGCATTTCATGTAATTATATAACTGTACATTTTATAATAGGTAGCTTAGCTATTTTTTTGTTATTTTAGATTAGTCAAGCTATATGCTAATTAATTGTTTAAATACTAATGTGCTCTTTTAGATAAGATAGGTCATTCGCATGAATCGTTTCTTCAGTTTTTTAATTGAAATTAGAAAGTCGGCAAACATAAATGTGTTTTCCATTCAATAATTGCTTGAAAGCATTTTGAATAATTAGCTTTTAAGTCTATGTTATTAAGAAATGTTGCAGTTGAAAAGTAAAAAACTTTTGAAAATACAAGTACAAGGGACTATTATAAATATTTTTTTGAAAATACTGTATTAACAAGTAAGAACATTGCAGTCGGGCGATACCGACTGCGTTATACTCGTTCACGTTCTTCAATAAAAGGTGCCATAGCTCCCAAATATCAAACCCCCAAAACTTTGTTAAAAGTGAACCGATTTTCACGTTTGATGGCATTTTGTTCATGATTTGTCCCATATATTGACTCCACATTCAAAATATATTCATTTTCGAAAATGAAATTTTTTTGAAGTTTTTGGTCAAAAAAGCATTTTGGAAAAAAAATTTTTTTCAAAATTTAGAATTCCGAGTTTATAGTTTTAATCGATTTTATTTGTCACAATTAGCATAAAAAACAACATTAAAAGTGATTTTGGGGGGGTNAAAATCGACAAAAATTTTGACATGTAAAGTTGTCAGATTCCATAACTCCCATATATCAAACAGCCATAACTTTGTCAAAAGTGAACCGATTTTCACGTATGATGGCATTTTGGTCATGATATGTCCTATATATTGACTCCACATTCAAAATATATTCATTTTCGAAAATGAATTTTTTTTGAAGTTTTTGGTCAAAAAAGCATGTACTCCCCCCTTGTGAATTTTGGAAAAAAATTTTTTTTCAAAATTTAGAATTCCGAGTTTATAGTTTTAATCGATTTTATTTGTCACAATTAGCATAAAAAACAACATTAAAAGTGATTTTGGGGGGGTNAAAATCGACAAAAATTTTGACATGTAAAGTTGTCAGATTCCATAACTCCCATATATCAAACAGCCATAACTTTGTCAAAAGTGAACCGATTTTCACGTTTGATGGCATTTTGTTCATGATTTGTCCCATATATTGACTCCACATTCAAAATATATTCATTTTCGAAAATAAATTTTTTTGAAGTTTTTGGTCAAAAAAGCATGTACTCCCCCCTTGTGAATTTTGGAAAAAAATTTTTTTCAAAATTTAGAATTAAAATCTTAACACTTTGTCTGAAGAGGATAACTACAAGTATATATCCAAAGTTTCAAGTCTCTATCTTCAATAGCACCGAAAAAAGTTGCGTTCATCCAAGTTGCGTTCATCCGGACGGACAGACGGACAGCATAACGGACATTGCATAAACCGAATATACTATTTTCATTTCGTGAACAAGTATAAAAATGGGTAATAAAGCCGAAAGTAAAATAAATGAAGTAAATATATTTCAATGTAATGTTTATGTTTCTATTAAGTTCAGTCTCTTATTATGAAAACATGCGTCATCTAAAATTCTGCTTGGGAACATTAAATAATGCTCCCGTGCGTGCTGCACATTAGCTAAGCACACTTGAGTTCTATTATTAATATTACAAATCCACCAAACTAAAACCTGAAACAATACACGTTGAAATATTTTAATTTGAATGGCATGTAAAATGCCACAAAATTTGCGAAACAAAGCTGCTATTTGTTTAAATGGGGCCATGGCCATGATGTGGTGTTGATGCTGCTGCGGGCGTGTGGGGGGCGGGTTGGGGACGGATTGCATATTTAAGAAAACAATTTTTGGCAAACTGATGCATATCACATGAAGTTGATGATGAAGCTGCCGCTTCAATTTGCATGCGCCGCATAACAATGCGAGCAGAAGCAAAAGCAGAAGCTGAAGCTATCCTGGACTCGGAACTCAGGACGTAGGACAAGCGCTGAACGAAGTTTGTGTCAGGCAGAAGGACTGAAGGACTGACTGACTGAACTTGAATGGATGACTGGGTGAGTGACTGAGAGCGAGCCAGTTGCTGGCAACTTGACGACAAAAGTTTTTAACCGAATTAGCATCTTGCCAGACAGTTCCGGTTTTCCACAGATATATGGCGACCGACTGGAAGGGGAAGCCACATCAGCCTCGGCTCTAATGCCAAACGATTTCCATATGTATTGTCATTGTCAGTGGATCTCTGCCTTTACTGGCCATTTGTTTGTTGTTTTAATTAGAAAACTTGCCGACTGCCGGAATTAATGAATTTGTCGCCTCCCTCCTCCCTACTCCCTACCAGGAAAACCCACTCATACTCCACACACACACACACACACACACACACACACACATTGTCCTACTTCCAAATTGTGTGTGGTCCAACGCGTGGGGCCATAAAAATGCGCCCGACCAGCAAATTGGCAAAGATTTTTGGATTTATATGCGCATTGACTGTCGCGCGTGCCAAATGCCACAATCTATTTCCGGCTCCCGACCGTTTTACGCCCGGATGGGCATCGCATATGCGATTATATAACTGCTGCAAGTGGTTGCGACCTGCTCAAGACCTCTGCAATGGCCCTGCAATTTATGTTGATTTGCGTGTCGCGACTTGGCAGCTTCCCCATTTAATTGCAAGTTTCAAGTGCGACAAGGGACATCTTTTATTTGGGCCGGACCATAATTAATGAGACCATCATAAATCTAACAGCAAGTGAGCTTCTTGTTAAGCTGTAGTTCTAACTTAGTTCACACTCTCCGGCAGGTCGGGCATATTGGTTAGGCATAAGAAGTTGCAGCATTCGCTGCAGTTGCGTATACAGAATCTTTTAAATATCCTTAGTGCGTCATTTAATATCTAATTCTATATATTATCTACATATATGTCCCATCGAAATATCTTCTAGTGCTGATCCAGCATCATGTGAAAGTCCCTGCTCGGGCGCCATTAAAATGTCCCTGCTCGGGCGCCAAGCAATTGTTTTTATCACATTCTTGTACCAGCGAGGGTATTGAGCAGTCAAATGGACTTAATTTTAATGTGCTGCCACTTCATTGTCCCGGACGCGTCAAAAGGGTCAGCCTTGGTTTTGTCGGAGTAATGAGCATTGTTGGTCCTTTGGTCCTTTGGCGCTTTGCTGCTGCTCTTTTTCCCATTTATATTTTTTCGTCGTGGCATGCTTTCGCGGCTTCAAACACTTTCGCTTTTAATTACCGAGAAGAGAGCACACTAAATTAATGTGTGCTGTCATGTTTTCCATACACAAACAACAACAACAACAACAACTACAGTAATAGGAGAAACAAGTGGAACAAAAGAGTGCTGCGTACTTGGCACAAATGACAAATGTTGGACACTCACTTACACATATTAAGTGGAGTGGGAGACACACAAGTGGCAGTTTATTAAGTTTACGAACCGAACTGAAACCGAAACCAAAACCGTAACCCAAATGCTTTTGCAGACCGGCGACACTTTATTAAAATCAAACTTAATGCGCTAGCAAATTAATTTTCTTGACCAACTAAACATTTAATCCGCTTCCTTTCGCTCTCGGCCTTTGTTTGGTATTAAGAACGAAGACAGCTGTCAAAAAGACAAAGGACACGCAAAAAAGACGGCAATCTGTTTACCTTTTGTGCCGAGCTCTATTTGTGATTATGGAAAGTGTTTGTATTATTTTAATAAAGCAAAAATTTGAGTGTGACATTTCACCTTTTTTTTTGTTTGCTATGGAATTCCACTTAGACTTGGGTTAGGTGGACGCGTTGAACTGGTTTTGCCTTGATAAGGGTCATTCGTGGGGCGAGTTTGGTCGCAGGTCTTAGCTCAGTTTAGTTCAGTGTGGCTTTGGCTGGGTCTTTAAGGCTCGAGCCGAGCGAAGCAATGGAATGGCAATAGCTGAAGCAAAGGCAATGCAAAGCAAAGCGAAAGCAAAAGCATTTCATTAAAAACTTCCAGGCTATTAAGCAAAACTTTGTGCAGCATTTGCCAAACTGTGTGATAAGTATCTGAGCAAAATGCAAAGCTGCCAAAGGACGACGATGACGACTTGCAGGATGGCGACGGCGACGACGACAGCTGATGAAAATCGCGCGCGCTGTACAACAAATCACAATTTTCCGCCGCAAATTGCTGTCGACGAAAAGAAGTTCAAACATTTTTGGCCAAGACGCAAAACGGAAACGCGACCAGCAGTTGACGCCGGCGTTGGAAGAGGGGCCAAGGGCGTTTGGGAAAACAACAATTGAATTGCAGTTGCTATCGTGCCGTGCCTGGCGTGACAAGGGCCCAAGAAGTGGCAGCTCAGCACCAACTGTAGTCAGTCGGGGCAACGGGACAGCCGTTTGGCGGGCGGTAACCAAAACCGCGTCAAAATGCGTTCAAGCAATGGCAACAACTGCACAAAAGCAATCCAAGTGCCAAACAGCTGGATCTGTCCTAAGCCGTACGTAAAACAAAAAAGGAAGAAAAACAAGCGACCAAAGGAACAAAATGTGATAGATATAAGAGTAGTATAAGTAGAATATAAGACTAAAAACCATATATATATATATACAGAAATATGATTTTATACACAAATATGCTGAAGAATGTAAGAGCAAAATATTGATTGTGCGCATAATTAAAAATTACATAAAGTTAATCGAAATGCTTGAACAAAATAAATACTGTGGAACTCTTAATAATATCGGATTGGTTTTCTTTTAAGCCAAACCGGCAGTCAGTTATTCAGTCAAAGCAAACCCTTTTCAATACTCGGACATTCATCTTTATTCAATTTCAAATTATAAAGAATATATAATTTTAACTATACTTTGACAACGCTTGTGCTGGATTTAGACTACAAGTTCTTGGACATTACTTGGAGTTTCTTTGGCGTAGTGGTATTTGCTCTATAAATTTTAAGGCAATTTGCAAAAGCCACCAGAGCCTCGCTTGGCTAATGTAGCACATGATTTATAATATTTCCAATGACAGCCGCTCCTCCCTCTATTTACACTGTCCTCTTCGACGTGCAGCAACCGAAAGGGATTTTTTTCTTTTTCATTTTTCTCTTTATTTTTTTTTTTAACTTTTAGCAAAAGTTTTCTTTTGGGTTAGCCTCGCTTTGCCCTCGTTTCTGCCAGTAAATATATGCTAAATAGGCTTTTTGACATTCTACCTGTCTGGCTGGCCACCGCAGCCCCCTTTCCCACCGTCAGTGATTCCCTGCCATCCACTTTCCCTTACTTGTGTGTGTGTGTGTGTGTGTGGCATATCCAGTTACATTTCATTAAATTTTATTTTTACGTGCTGTCTGCTTTTGCCTCTCGGCATTTTAACGTTCCCCCTACTCGCTTCTGCCTTGCGTTGCCCTTTGCGCCCCCCATCTTTCTGCTTGTGTGCGTGTCCTTAAGCGGAAACTTCGACAGGAAACACCTGATTCGTAAAATATTGAAAAAGTTTTTTTTTTTCCCCACTGCGGCCGTTGTTTTCGTGCGAAGATCTTTTGGCATCGGCTGTTTTTTTTTTCCAGCAGCTGGAGACTGTTGTCTGTTTTTGTAATGCGCTACTTATTTTGGGCATATTCAAAACTGGGTTAATTTGGACACGTAAATGCTTTTCAACTGTTCTAGTTTTTATTTGATTGACGCTTAAAGCGAGCTAAATGTAAATTGGGTTGGTCTGTGGTTTTATAATTCAAGTCTTAAATCTCAGTTTCTGTTTGACGGTGTAAAGGGTTTTACCCATCTTAGCCAAAAACATGTGTTAACTATTTAAGCTGTTTTCTAAGCAAACTGAAGCACTTGCAAGCCGAAAATGCGTCCTATGAGAATTCCTTTAGTTGACTTTTAATCAGGGGTCACAGCTGTCTAAAAGCTCTCAGCGCTAGTTGCCAGCTGTTGGCATTAACAAAATGTTCGCATGAAGCGCAACTGACAGCGGTGCTGACATAATGCACGGCTCTTGCTTCTCGGCTCCCCCTTTTCTATCCATATGAATTTCTATCCGTAGGCAACCTTCGTCGTTGCTCCGGTTATTTACATTTTGAATGCGTGTTTTTCTTTTGCATGTCAAGTTGTTGTTGTTGTTGTTGTTGTTCTTGATATTTTGAGCCGATATGAAATTATTGCAAAATAAATGCAAATTGAATTTCTCATGCATAATTTGTTTACAAGTTTTACAACAACCAACAGCCAAGCCAAGTCCCTGGACCGCACCGAACTTTGATGTATTTCATGTATTTCTTATTTTTATTTATTTTGTCTGTTTTTTTTCTTGGTTTTTGGTTTTTGGTTTTTAAGCAAGTTTATAAAAGTGTGCTTTGAATTTTAATGCGGTCGCCAAATGATGCGTTTGTAATCGAATAAAAATGAATAAGAGCAAAATACCTGGAGAAGCTGCTCAACACGTTCTAAAAAAGGTTCAAATCCTTGTCACTTCAGTAAGAAGCTAATTGGGAAAAAGTATCGTGAGGTACTGCCAAAAACGTTGTTAAGAAAGTTAATTAGAGGAAACAGAGTTTTGGTACTATTTGAACAAGGAGTTAATTAGGAAAGATATCTTCAACTTCTTAAAGAGCTACTCAGAATTAATCCTCCTCTAAGGGTAATAAAGAATTTGTATATACAGAATAAAATTATTGAATTACCAAATTTCTACAACTTTATTTAAAATAAAGTTTTAACTAACTAAAAACTAAGCTAAAATTTCAAAAGTTTGTCGACTACAAAAGAGACATAGGTGTACCCAAAGTATTTTTCGAAGCAGCTAATTGTGCTTTCGATTGGATTGAATGTGAATGCACATTTGAATACTTTTCGTATCGTTTTCACTTATTGCTGATGTACCGAGAGATCGGGCAAGAGGCTCACATCACGTGTGTGTGCTCGTATTTCAACACGTTTCTCATATTTATTTTGATTAATGTCCACTTATCCACTTGCCACGAGCAATTTCAATCGTCCACGAGAACTCGTCGCTGCATGTGCTACGTGCCAGCATCCTCTCTGCTTCCTTCCCCATCAACTACTGTTGACCAAACCCCCGACCCTGCACAAGCCCACAAAACCACCTACCGAAAAATGTTGTCTGCTGCCCAGTTGGGCAGGACAAGAATTGATGTGGCGCACACTTTTCAGGACCTTTGCACCTGGAGTCCCACGTAGATGAACAAGCTAGCCGAACATCTCCATTGCCAGCCCAAAGTCCGGTTTGGTTACCAGCTCAGAGGGGTAGCTGGGGCGTGGCAGGCGTGGCAGGCCTTGGCATCAGTTGCATCGAGCTGCGTACGTGTTCGCACTTGGCTGGCACGTGACTGCTAAAGTGAAATTTATTGAATATTTGGCATTGGCTATTTGATTTCTTATTAACGTGGCATTTGGCCTTACGGCCATGCTACCAACAAAACATACACACACACACACACACACACACACACACACACACGCACATACGTAGACAGACACAGTCAGACAGCCACACAGCTAAGCCAGATATCTGTCAGGCCAGGCCAGTTGGTGCTTTAATCCTTGCCTCGCATGCTAATTTAAAAAGCCCAAAAGCACTCGTTAAAACACAGCTACTTACATAATTAAATAAGGTTCTAAGCCCGCAATAATAAAGTCCACGAGCTCCCCAATCCCCGCACCACACCACTGTCAGCCCCACCATAACGGACTGTGAGTGGTTCCGGATTTGTGCGCCGGCCTTTATGTGTGTTGCCGTCATATATGCGGCTTAACTCTGGCTGCCGCCACTCGTTGGCGACCTTTGGGCCATGCCACGCCCCCTTAGTCCAACCAAAGTGCAAAGTTAAACAAGTTGGAATGCAATGTACTCGAGATTACTGAACTATGGAATGCGCTGCATACGTGCAGGAGCAGCAAATTGTCATGCCCTACCGAATGTTGCATAGTTACCCATAGCTACCCTCTCGCTCGTTCTCGTTCTCTCGCTCTTTAGCTAAATTGTTACAAAACTTTCAAATGCGCTGCATTGAATCCTTATGTCCTGCTAAACAGAAGTTTGAATTCATAAACTTTACTTTCCTTTGTAAAATATGAATAAAATTCAATTACTTAAAAGAAAACGTACTAGTTTATTTGGTCTTTAAAGTACTCGTTACTTTGAAACTAAAAGCAGTAAGGTTTTCAAAAACGAACTCGCTATCAGATAGTTTACTCGTTAGTTTATAGCGGGAACAAAATACAATTTGAAAAGATAAACATATACATTGAACTGATCTTAATAGCTTTTACGTTTTCGCTACTTAAATCGAACGAGCAGAAACACTCGTTAGAGTGTGAACTTCAAGCTCACAGTTCTCGTTACTTGGGAGAAGCTTAAAGCTCAACACGTTCAAAAAAGTGTCACTAAAACAACGAGGCGTGCTTTAACGTGTGCACCGAGTGTAGCGCATTAAAAAAGCACTTGAACATAACTAGCTGTGCTTGTGTGTGTGTGTGTGTGGTTAGTACAGATTTCGTTACATATATTTTCATGTTTTTATGCGACCAAAAAAAAATGTTTTTGCAGCGTTGCACTCACAGACGACAGCGACGACACTTCCGTGTTATCATCTTTCATAGAACTGGGTTAATGTGGCAGCAACAACCACAGCAAAAATAACAACAAGGGCAGAAATAGCTTTAAGCAACAACAACAAAACCAAAAATAAAAAAATAAACCAAAAAAAAAAAAAACCAAAAAAAAAAAAGGGGAACCCCCCTAGGCGGGGCCCCCCGACAAGAAAAAAACCCGAAACCCAANAGAAATGAACACATACACACAAACTCTCGGCAGTTGATGAGTATTGAGCCTGTTAAAAATAAAAAATAAAATTTACTAATAATTACCAATAAAAAAAATAAATACTCCACAATCGGGAGTTGAACTCGGTACCTCCGTGATAAGATGCACAACTCTTACCAACTGCACCACACTACCGCATTTTTCGCGAATGATATAACATTACTTAACGTCGCAAAAAGGCAAGGAAAACGAAAATTTTGCGCTTGTCATTAAAACGATACAAATTAATAATAATTATAATTATGAATAACGAAAAAATAAAAGAATTCAACATTGCT
>SCDT01000656.1:37459-68160 GCA_004143765.1 Drosophila melanica | reverse complement strand
GTTGGTGATGATTCATAAGACACAATGGCGTCACATTGAGTGGCCCGCGGGTCGCCTGGGTCAACTGGCGTCCGAGCACAATTGTCGCTCACTGTACAAATATACATATATCTCTGTCTGTCTGTCTGTCTGTCTGTGTGAGGTTGCCTATTTATTATTTCGGCTTTATAGTTAACGCGATTACATCACGCCCCATCCGCAATGCCGTTTTCATTCTCATTTCGATTCCCATACCCGCTGCAAAGCTTTGTGGTCGGGGGGGTTGGGGGGTGGTGGGCTGGAGCACTCATTTAAATCGCATGGTGGTGAAATTGCAGGAAATTCAATTCACAAACTATCGGAATGACCGAAAAAAAAGAGGTATGCAAGTGTGCATGTGTGTGTGTGTGTTTTTATACCCTTCCAGGGTATATTATACAATTGTCACGAGCTGTGTGACGCGCCTATAAATTATATTTATTCTTGAGCAGTATCAACAGCAAAGTTGTTAAAAATCATCATAAAAATTGATAAACAACAACAACCATCATTAAACAGCAAATAAACACAATTTAACTTTAGCATTAAAATGCACTTCTTCAATATGTCTGCAAGAGTATTTGAACTTCGGCAACACAAAGACAACCGTTCTTTCATTCGTCTCTTTTTTTTTTTTATCTGTATACACCAATGGAAACCGTTGTACACACAAACAAACGCAATATGCAAGTGTATTTTGACCTTTATTCGAAGCTGTGCAGGTCATTCCCTTCACGCTAATATAAGCACACACATACACACGCACACCTACACACACACACACGTTAGTAGTTGAGGCAATTAGGTTTTTTTTAACACATTAAAAACTGCACTTGTTTTTTTTTTTTTTTGTTGTTGCTGCCTTGCTGATTTCATTTGTGCTCTCAATGGGTATGAGCTAATTTTGCAACAATGTATTAAAAAAAAAAAAAAACAAAAACAAAAAACAATAGCACACAACTTTATTTACATATACACATGTAGAAGCCGCTTAACACACATTCGCATTGATATTCATTTCTATTCACGCAGCTCTATTATCTATTACGTAATATTTTTCTGATTATAACGAAAACGAAGCTTAAAACTTGCCGACGCTGAGATGAGCGTGCGAGTGGGAGAGAGAGAGAGAGAGAGGGAGAGCGAGAGAGCAACGCACAACGAAAACAGAGCGAAAACAACAACCAAGAAACAAACAAACAGGCGGCACACGCACACAAAAGGCGAGAGAGTGGAAAATACAAATGGGAGAGCGCGTATCTGTGTAACTCTAAGGGAGACAGAGAGAGAAAGAGATTGAGAACGAATTCAAGTTGTGGGTTGCTTGGTTGACGGGGCGGAGAGACGAAGGCAGGTCGTATTCAGCAAGCCCACTAAATGGGGTAGGTTTTGAACTCAGCTCGAACAGCTTTGCAATTATGATTGCATGTCATGTATGTATGTTAAGATATATGTACAAGTGTGTGTTGCGTGTGACGAGTTGATCTTGTTGGAAGTGAGTTCATCACATTGATTCGATTAGCGGGAAAGCGGGCGCGGTTTCTTGGGGAGTTGTGCAATTGCCGTTGTTCAAATTCAATTAAGCAGGGCAACATTAAAGAAAAAAAAAGAGGCAGACACAGTGAAAACTTTACAATTTTAATTGTGTGTTGCTCTCTTACTTCTTCGCCTTTTTCTTATTTTTATGGAAAACCTGTTTTTGGGGCAGCGCTAATGTAATTTTTTTTTTGTTTTAACAATCGCTTAAAGCTATGAGGCTTCTCCAACTCACAAGTACACACACACACACACACACACATAGGCATATGAACGCTCGTAAACACACATATGCGGTACGTGCTCATTACCTTACAACTGTACAATTTGAGTTATGGCCGTTGATTTGTCATTTTTTAAGGCAATCGGCGGCGGCGGCTTTTATAAATTAGGTGAGCCAATACCAGCACAAATACACTCACACTTACACACTCTCAACTCAAATATGGGCAAGTGCAGCACAGTTTTGCCTTGGCTTTTTACTCATTCCATGCGCAAAGTATCGATAAACAACTTTAATTCAACTCGTGACCTCTTGGAAGGATTTCCTATTTTTACATGCGTATGATTGTGTGCGTGTGCACGTAACTGTATTTCAAAGTGCATTTCGCTGCCAGTGTGAGTGAATAAAAAGAATAGCAAAGCAAGGGAGCAAAAGATAGATATGCGTGTGTGTGCACGATTAAAAACATTTTGATGTATGTATGAATGTGTGTGTAATATCTCGATTAAATATTGGCTTTTATCGCACTTTTTATTTCTATTTATTTTATTCAGCGCTGACGTAAATGTTACTCAAGTTGTCTTGGATTCTGCTTTTTGCTTGCGTTTGTCATATTTTTGATTTAGTTTTTTTCTTTTTTGTTTTAATTCACAAAAAGTAATTCTCGACAAGTATTCGTTTACACACACACAGGTTAGCGTACGTACTAATATTCAGCCAGTAACGGCATAAGCGTAATGAGCAGCGCTCAACACACTCCACTCGACTCAACTCTGCGCTGCGTTGCGCTCTCGCATCGCACAAACTAAACGAACTGAAAGAAAAACACCGAATGATGTCATCAACGCCAGCAGCGACTGCGGCTGCGATAGACGGGGGCAGGCAATTTTAATCGATGATGTTTTTATTATGTATGTATGCACACACACGTATATATCTTTATCTATATATGTACAGATATTCTGTCGGTTTGATCATGCCAGTATATAGATATACATACATAAATATATATATGTATTAAATATCAGTTATTTAATAGCGCCTAAAGTTAAAACACTTGGCCCACATTTTGACGTTGAGATACTTTTTTGGTCTGCTCTTCACTTGTGCTTCTTCTTCTTCTTGTCACTAGGCGCACTGGTGGGTTTTGGGTACTAGGGCGTTGGTCTATTTTCCGACGTTTAATTTTCATTTGCGATCGGTTTTCACTGCACTGCGGCGACTTTCACTTACCTACTCGACAAACTTGTTGTTCAATTTTCCCTAATTGATTCATAAAACACACAATTCATATAGATTCTTCACGTTATATATTTATTTTTATTCACATTTATTCTTTGCGGTCGAACTTCACTTGCGTGTAAAAAAAAAAGTGACTGCTGAATACGAATGGAAAATGTATGTATCAGTGAATGAAAACATCGAAACATCGATACGGCGAAAACAGCGCTACACCGATATGTCGATTGCGGCGCACCAACTGATACACGATATTGGCCAAACAAGTTGGCAGCACACACATTAGCGCTGTACTCCGTAGTTCAAAACAAGCAAAATGTCAGAGTTCGTTTTTTGATTTGTGATAATAATATATTAATAATTTAACACAAATAACTATGATAATTATTTATTTAACAACAATTATTTTTGTATCAAAAATTAAAATAGAAAAATAGGTTAAAATAACGAACATTATTTTTAGCATATTTTGCAACTTATCTGACTGTTAACTGATTCTGAACTAGCTAAAGCGAACTTGTTCGATAGAAATCTTGCACACAAACAACGACCTTATGCCATCTCTAGCCAGTTGCAAGTGCTTGCCGAACAACAACAAGCGGATTACGTGCAGCCCAAAGCTGCCGTAGAAATTGTTTCTGTTTTTTAACTTAACTTGGTTTCAGTGGCTTCGCCAACGAATGCCGTGCCAAACATTGTTTTATTCAATCGAACTGTTCGCGTGGCACTAAATAATACCGAACCGCCGACGCTATTTATCGATATCGTGTGCTGGCCAGCATCGATGCCGCCACCGATGCTACGCTCCTAGGATATTTATATGTTTTTGCACAGCGATAACAGCGCGAAAATCAACGAAATTCTCATCAACTGGCAACAGGTACCGCTGGCGTGATGCCGGTGAAGATGTACGATGTGACGGCGCGCGTCTTTGGCGCCATGCAGACCCTGGACATAACATCGCTGGCCGGCTATCCGGAGAACGAGATCCGACCGGTGCTGCCGTCGCTGGTGCGGATGAGTTTGCTCTCTCCGCTGGATAATACGGAGTCGTCGATGGAGTCGCGCAAGCAAATACTGGCCGTGCTCATTGGCATCGAGGTGGTCAACAGCATTGTCTCCTATCTGCAGGTCAACTACCACGAGCTCGAGAACGACCTGAAAAAGGAGCTGCAGACGCGCCAGAAATCCTCCAGCGTTGCCTTCTTCGATGCCCAGGGCCAGAGCCAGCAGCCCGAGTACGGACTGCAGTCGGGCATTGCCCTGGGCTTCGAGCGTGCGGATGTGGCGCGCAAAGTTCGCGTCGTTCTCTCCGAGATCTTCAATCTGCAGCAACAGGTGTCGTCGTCAAATGGTTCCGGCTCCGGCTCCGAATCGAAGCCGGCGGCTGGCACCAGCAGCAGTAGCAGCAGCAGCAGTCCGGCGCCGGCGCACTCGGAAATACTGGACGATGGCATCTATCTGGAGGAGGTGGTCGATATCCTGTGCATTGCGCTCGCCGAGCTGCCCTCGCTGCTCAACATCCTGGAACTGACCGACGCCCTAGTCCATGTGCCCAATGGCCATCGCATTGTCTGCGCCCTGGTCGCCAACTTTCCCGACTGCTATCGCGATGTCGTCTCCCACGTGATCTCCAACTGCGACGAGGACGCCGTCGACGGCAAGCAGCGGCTCCTCCTGCTAATGGCCCTCAGCGAGATGAACCCCTCCCAGGCGCTGGCCAATCGGTCCATGTGCGTCGAAATGCTAAAAGTGCCCTCGTTCATGCTCAAGCTAACCCTCAAGCATCCCGACGATCTGGTGAGTCTTAGGAAACCTTTCACTTGGTTTTACATTAGCACATTTAGCTTGGATGTTTCAAGGATCTTTTTCATTTCAAACTTTTATTTTCCGCCAAAGGAATCGATTATTCCAGAGGCAGTCAATCAATCGAGTCGGTCAATCAATCAGTTAGAGCAAACAGTTATTTAAGTGTATATTTTTGGATGAAGTAATTTCACTATGAGATGTAATCAATCAGTCAATCTGTTACTGTTTATATTGACTTACCGCAAAGCTGTTGTTCAATCAGACAGTCAATGAATGAAGCCAATCAATCAATCAAGCTGGGAAACCATTAAAAAGACTTACGGGTCAGTCAGTCAATCAATTAATCAGACTGGAAAACTTTTATATAGATTATTTGGTTTTTAGAGACAAACTGACTGACTGATCAATCAATCAATCAGTCTGGAAAACACTTGTACATATTATTCTCTCTTTGTTGGTTATTAAAAGAGATTCACTGATCGTTCAGTCAATCATCCAGCCACTTCATCAGTCAGTCAATCAATCAATCAGCTCTATTTGAATGTAGAATAACGACGTCTCCGTCCACAGATCGCCTTCCTCACTGGTCTGCTGCTGGGCAACGATCAGAATCTGCGCTCGTGGTTCGCCTTGTACATCCGGACGAGCCAGAAGCGGAAGGGGGACGCACTGAATCTGGTGCGCGTCGAGCTGCTGCAGAAGATCGTGCAGATCACGGCCAGCGCCGCCGAACTGAAGGACTTCAATTTGCAGGGCGCGGTCCTGCTGCGGCTCTATTGCGCCCTGCGCGGCATCGGCGGCCTCAAGTTCAACGATGACGAGATCAATGCGCTCTCCCAGCTGGTCACCAGCTGTCCGCAGGCGACGCCGTCCGGCGTGCGGTTCGTCACGCTGGCGCTGTGCATGCTGATCGCGTGTCCGTCGCTGGTGTCCACGATACCGCTGGAGAACAAGGCGGTCGAGTGGCTGCAGTGGCTCATCCGCGAGGATGCCTTCTTCTGCAAGCGCTCGGGCACGAGCAGCTCCCTCGGCGAGATGCTGCTCCTGCTGGCGATTCACTTTCACAGCAACCAGATCACCGCCATCAGCGAGATGGTCTGCTCAACGCTGGCCATGAAGATACCCATCCGGCCGAACAGCACCAATCGCATCAAGCAGCTGTTCACCCAGGATCTCTTCACCGAACAGGTGGTCGCACTGCATGCGGTCCGCGTCCCGGTGACCCCGAATCTGAACGGAACGATACCCGGCTACCTGCCGGTGCACTGCATCCATCAGCTGCTCAAGTCGAGGACCTTCCTGAAGCACAAGGTGCCGATCAAGTCGTGGATCTTCAAGCAGATCTGCAGTTCGGTGCGGCCGGTGCATCCGGTGATGCCCGCTCTGGTTGAGGTGTTCGTCAACACGCTGATCATACCGAATCCCGCCGGCAAGATCAGTGTCGATCACATGCATCGGCCGTTCACCGAACTCGAAATTTTGCACGTGTTCCGCACATCGCCGCTGACGTTCTTTGCGGAGGAACTGCAGCCGCTGGCCGAGAGCGACGAGCTCGCCCAGGTGGAGGTGGCCTGTCCGCTCACCTCGCAGCTGTTAATGATCTACTACCTGATGCTGTACGAGGACACCCGGCTGATGAACCTCAGCGCCCTCGGCGGACGCAAGCAGAAGGAGTACACCAACAATTTTCTGGGCGGACTCCCGCTCAAGTATCTGCTGCAGAAGGCGCATCAATACCACAACGATTACCTGTCCCTGTTCCATCCGCTGCTGCGCCTGATCATCTCCAACTATCCGCATCTGAGCATGGTCGATGACTGGCTGGAGGAGCACTATTTGGCCAACAGCAGCCTGCACAGCGTCGAGCCGGATCACAGGTACGACCTCAAGCCGGAGCTGCTCACCCGCGCCCTGGACAACGTCAAGACGAAGCCGCGGCTGGCGATACGGCTGTTCAAGCGGCTGCTCCAGCTGCCGCCGGAGTCGCTCGCCCAGTATGCCCACCAGCTGGTGCAGCATCTGCCGCACGTCTTCCAGAAGGATGTGCCGCGCTATGTCAAGGATCTGTACAACGATCTGTGGCTGCGCCTGAACGCCGTCCTGCCCACCACATTCTGGATAATGTCCCTGCGCGCCATCACCAACAACTCGGACGCCCTCAACCGGCGCACGTTTGCCAACGAGAGCCTACTCGAACCCATGGACGTGCTCGGGTACGTTTCTATTTCTAACACTCTTTTTTTTCTTTAAGCACAGCACACGAGTCAGAGTGAGATGGCCTGAGTCGGAGTGGAGCTGCAATAGCGGATTCTTTATGGATGGGTTATCGTTTAACCTGCTCTTTTTTCATCCGAGTGGAATCTTACTCTAGTTGCCTGTCCTCCTTCCTTGTTAGACTTTCAGTAATGGGAATCCTAATACTAAAATGGGAATCCTAATATGTTTACTTCCTTCTTTTTCTTCCTAATTACTTTTCTTCCCTTTTCTAATCGTATTTCTCGCTTGTTTCCTGCCTTGTTATTCTTTTCTATCAAATCTGCCTTTTCTTTCTGACCGTAAAATGGAAATCCTAATACTTTTGCTTCCTTCTTTTTCTTCCTTTTCTAATCCTAATTCTCGCTGGTTTCCTTACGTTTAATACTTTTACTAATACATCTTCCTTCTCTTTCCGATCGTTGTTCTGGAATCGTTGTTTCCTTCCTTAATAAGGAAGACTTTCTATTCCTTAATAACCTAAGACTTCTATTTCTGATCTAGAATAAAAATTCCTTGTTAGTCTTTTACTAACATGTTTCCTTCTAATTCTGAGCGTAGAATGGGAATCCTAACAATATTGTTAGCTTATTTTTATTCTTAATTCAGTTTCTTCCTTACCTAAACCTAATTTTCGCTCATTTCCATCCTGGCTAGACTTTCTTCCGCTGATCATGATTTTTCTCTGGCTCTCTCTTTCTATAGAAAGATAGGGTCGTGCCTCTCCCACTCTCTCTCTCTCTTCCACTTTTTCTCCCTATCCCTATTGACTCTACCTTTCTCTCATTACAATATCTTAGCAAAGATTTCGTTCTCTTTGTGTTTGCTCTTTAAAAAACATTTGTTTGATCCTGATCCTTGGCCAACACCTCATTAAATTTCGATCCCTCTTCCTTTTCAGGTGTCCGCGTGAGGTGTTCTGCTCGCCGTACATGCTGGTGATCCTGCTGCGGATACTGAAGGGCAGCCTGGCGGCGTCCAAGACGTACCTCAACGTGCACATGCAGCAGAAGCAGGTGCTGGACAAGAACGGTCTGGTGCAGACGGACGCCGATCGGGAGGAGCTGAAGACGACGCTGATTGCGTCGCAGGAGAGCGCCGCTGTGCACATCCTGCTGGAGGTGCTCGACTACATGGACAGCAAGGCGGACACCCGTGTCGCCAAGCTGGAGCTGCGCGAAATCCAGGGCATCATTGGCACCTACGTCCATCAGGCGTTCATCACGGAGCCCTCGCTCGCCAAGCTCGTCCACTTCCAGACCTACCCAAAGTCCGTCATACCGATGATTGTCGCCAGCGTTCCATCGATGCACATCTGCATCGATTTCGTGCACGAGTTCCTCAACGTCACCGAAATGGACAAACAGATCTTCACCATCGAGCTGACCTCCCATCTGGTGCTCAACTATTCGATACCGAAGAGCCTGGGCGTCTCCAAGTTCTGTCTGAATGTGATCCAGACGACGCTCTCCCTTTTGACCTCATCCGCCAAGTGCAAGTTCCTGCGCAACGTGCTCCCCGCAATGGTCCGCTTCGTCGAGACGTTTCCCATTCTCGCCGACGATTGCGTCAACATTCTGATGAACACCGGCCGCAGCCTCCATTCGCAATCCTCGCTGGGCGTCACCACAATGCAAATGCCCTTAACCGAGAGCGCCAAGCTTTGCTCCTACCGCGATGCCCAGCTGCATATCACGATGATCGAGGACGCTTTCAAAGCGCTCGTCGAGGCGGTTATGCAGAAATCGGAGCTCTACTGATCAACGTTTATCTTTATATACACACATTTATATATATATCTATGTATACAAACACAACACCATCCCGTTTATAAGTCAAATCTGTAAAATATTTTTGTATTAATTACATTTGTACCTCCAATCGACCTGTCCACTAAATTCTTTCAAATTAAGGAACACTAATAGATATACAAATGCCAGATGCTATGGTCTCTGTTTGTTCAGTTATATGTACGCTATATTCTATACTCTAAACATTTTACTTCCCCATTTTGGCCAGCTGTCCTTGGTTCCTTAAGGTTCGGTTTGTGAACCAGGTTTAGAAGTCAAATGAATCCTAATCGAGCTATCCACTAAATTCTTTACATTGAAGAACACTAATATTTATATTCCACATTCTATAGTCTCTGTTTGTTCAGTTATATATATACGTTCTATACAAATTGTCTATGATTTCGGTTTGAACCTATAACTAGTCTGAAGATTTAACTTGTGTACCTGATGTTGGCTTGAACCTCGGTTCGTTACAGCTTTCTTTTCAGTATTAAATGAAACTGATTTCAATTTCAATATACAAGAAAATTCCGTTATCTAATGATCAGCATCGTATATATATAGCCAAGTCGGGCTGTTCGCCTGCCCATATAGAAGCTAGAGACTCTATATATGCATATAAAATTGGGAGTACTTATATATGATGGTATATCATATGTAAAGAAATGTAGTAAGTATCGATATATATCGATTTTAAGAAAGGATTTTCTCTTCTCATTGGGCTATAAAGAAAATGTCACTTATCGAGCGTCCACTGTAGTCATACAAGTGAATTGATTGATTTCAACTCCTACAACTTTGATCAAAACAGATCTGATTATTGAAAACAAAATTTGTTGGAATATTTTGGTACAAAAATCCCGTTTGTTATTCAAAATTTAGAATTGCTGCGAACATTTATATTTTTGATACTGTGTGAGCGAGTATTGCGTAGTCGGCTACACCCGATTTCAGAAATAGTTTTCGTCTCCATTTCAGTCTCGAATCGATTTGTAAGGTTTTTGTATTGTTTTTGTTTTTATTGATATTTTACAACTAACGGTATTTCTTGCATTTACATATATAACATGTAAAAAATAGTATTAAGGAATAGTTAAAAAAAGAAACGTCGAACACAATGCAGGAGCGCCAGCCTACGTAAGCTGCGGCCAATCCGCCAGCGGCAATTGAATCGTTCAAAAAGGAAGATAAATGCGAAACAAAACTCGAAGAGCAGCCCTCGAATGCATGTGTGTGTTGGTGCGTGTGTGTGTGTGTCTGGGGCAGCTGGCTGCACCGTAAGGAAGAGAATGTTGGTGGACTTGCGCCCGCCGCTTGCCACAGCCCGTAGTCCGACGCAGTGCATCATGGGCCTAAACATATGAATGGTGTGTGTGTGTGTGTGTGTGTGTTTGAGGGGTGGGGGTTGGGTGTTGGCGCGTGTGTGTCTGTTTACATCATGCCACCCATGCCGCCCATGCCACCCATACCGCCCATGCCACCCATGCCGCCCATGGCTGGAGCTCCCTCCTCCTTGGGGATCTCGGTGACGACAGCCTCCGCGGTGGTCAGCAGGGAGGCAACGCCGGAGGCGTCCGTAATGGCGGTGCGCACCACCTTGGTGGGATCGATGATGCCCTTCTCGATCATGTTGCCATATTCGCTCTTCATCGCATCGTAGCCGTAGTCGCCGCTCTGGGTCTCCACCTTGGCAACGACCATGGCGCCATCGACGCCCGCGTTCTTGGCGATCGTCATGCAGGGCATGCGGAGGGCGCGACGCACGATGTCCACGCCGAGGTTCTGTGTGATGGGAACATATCTTAAGAACTTGACTTATGATCATATTTGCGGGCACCTACCTGATCCTCGTTCTGGGTGCCCACAGCGTCCAGTTTCTCGATGCAGCGGAGCAGGGCGGTGCCACCGCCGGGCACGATGCCCTCTTCGACGGCGGCGCGTGTGGCGTTGAGTGCATCATGGACGCGATCCTTCTTCTCGTTGACCTCCACCTCGCTGGAGCCGCCAACGCGCAGCAGGGCGACGCCAGAGGCGAGACGGGCCAGGCGCTCCTGCAGTTTCTCCTTCTCGTATTCGGAGGTGGTGTCGGTGATCTGATCCTTGATCTGATCGACGCGACGCTGCACATCCTCCTTCTTGCCCTTGCCCTTCAGCAGGAGGGTGTCATCCTTGGTGATGACCACCTCGCCCACCTGGCCCAGATCGCTGACCTTCACATCCTCCAGCTTGACGAGATCGGCATCATCGCCGAACACAATGCCGCCGGAGGCGATGGCCATGTCGGTGAGCGTCGACTTGCGGTTGTCTCCAAAGCCGGGCGCCTTAACGGCGGCCACCTGGAGGCCGATCTTCAGACGATTCACCACCAGAGTGCTGAGCGCCTCACCGTCGATGTCCTCGGCAATGATCACCAGCGGTTTGCGCTGTGCGTTGGCCAGCTCGAGGGCCGGGATGATGCTCTGCACCGAGGAGATCTTCTTCTCGGAGAGCAGCAGGAGCGCATCCTGGAACTCCACCTTGGCGCCCTTCGACGAGTTGATGAAATAGGGCGAAATGTAGCCGCGATCGAACTTCATGCCCTCGATCACCTCCAGTTCGTCGTTGAGGGTTTTGCCATCCTTGACGGTAATGACGCCATCGCGTCCCACCTTCTTCATTGCATCACTGATCAGTTTGCCGATGGCCTGATCACCGTTCGCCGAGATGGTGGCCACCTGGGCGATCTCCTCGGGTGTCTTAACCGGGCGCGACATTGTCTTCAGGTTGTCCTTGACGGCGTCGACGGCGAGCATGACGCCGCGACGAATCTCGACGGGATTGGCGCCCTTCGAGATCTTCTCGAAACCCTCCTTGGCAATGGCGCGAGCCAGCACAGTGGCGGTGGTGGTGCCATCGCCGGCCTCCTCATTGGTATTGTTGGCCACATCCTGGACGAGCTTGGCACCAATGTTCTGGAACTTGTCCTTCAGCTCAATGGCCTTGGCCACCGTCACGCCATCCTTGGTGATCTTCGGCGAGCCCCACGACTGCTCGATGATCACATTGCGGCCCTTGGGACCCATCGTAACGGCGACCGCATCGGCCAGCACATCGACGCCCTGCAGCATCAAGGCGCGCACCTCGGGACCGAATCTCACGTCCTTTGCATAGTGGCGACGCAGCGCCATCTGGCGGCTGATCGAGGTGCGTGCAAGTGAAGCTGGTAGACGGAACATCTGCGGGAAACGAGGTTATCGATTAAATTCGAAGGAAACGAATGGAAGGAAGAGAGCTGATGTAGGCAGTGACCGACTGGTAGATACACTGACCCAGCTATAGAAGACTAATCCTTGATAAATCCTGAATGAACCAAAGTTCAAAACTGTGCGTTTGAAAAAACCGTTTAAAAAACTCGATACTTATCGATACTTATTAGTATTGCAGACATATTGAAAAAGTGCAGAATATATATTTAAGTACAATTTTAACTTAGTTATTTTAAATGTTTTTCATGTTTTCTTTCTCTATGGGAGCTATACAATATATTGGTTCGATATTGAAAATGATTTGGAGATATTTGTAATTGTAAATTTTGACGAATATGATATATTGCTTCGATATGGATAATATTTGGCCAATATGTTGGTAGCATAATACAACTTTTAATTGCCAAATTCGATTCGAATAGCTTCACAAATTAACAAGTTCTTCACACAAAAAAAATCACATTTTATAACCAATCGTTCCTAAGGCAGATATATATAATATAGCCGATCTAGCCGACTTCGACAATGGCTTTACATTTTAGATTCTATATAACTTATATGCTGCCCTCTCCCGCGTTGCAGTTCTTTCGACAAAATCAAAATACCCTATAGAACGAAAATAAAAAAAAAACACGTGCTGCCTATGCACAAAATGGAATTTGATTTCCATTTCAGTTTATTAAATAACTTAAACCAAGTGATAAGAGAGACGAGCCCCCCCTCACCAATTCCCCCCCTAGGAGAAGCGAGCATACGTGTTAAATGAGAGCAAACTCTTCCAGAACAAATCATTTATGTAACTCAACCTCCCCCCACCCACTTTGCACGGTGCCTGCAATGTTTGGGCTTGTTATGAAATTTAGAGGCAAGTTTAGCAGCCACAATGCGAACAAATATAAAGTCCAATTGGAAAGCATTCAAATTGTGAAATCGCCACCGGCAAAGCAGAAGAAAAAAAAGAAAAGCAAATTAAGTGAAAACATGTGCGTTCACTGTTACGTGAATGTTCGTTAAAATCCGAAACAATGTTAATTTAAATAGATGCATATCCAGACAAGACAGGACAAGTCGTCACCTATTGTGAACATAATTAACTTACGGTTGTCTAATTGAGAAGCTTCTAGAAATTCAGCTGGCGGCAGCTCGCTTTGCCGGCTCTCTTATATAACCACACACACACACACACACGCACACAACAATGATAATGCAATTCGGTGCCACACGCGGTGTTTTTACGTAAATTTGTATTTTGTTTTTTGGATTACTTACTTTGATGCTGCGTTTAATTTGCTGTTACAGACTTCAACAAAAGAATAAGAACTTGAGTGTGTCAGAAACACTTCCGATTTAACTTGATGTAAATTAACAAGCTCACTTGCTCGAAATGTGCCGCAGGCGGACTCCTAACCTTAACAAGACTTTTGAATGAGTGAACAGCCCGATGTGACCGCAACGTGCAAGCATAAAAATGCTCTAAATTCCGTACGGGAAAAATACCAAATGCCTGTTGCAGCCAACTTCATGTTTGAGTACAATTGTGAACGAAATTTTACTCGATACGCACTTTTACATATGTATTGCCAACGTTAATTTGAATTTGAAAAGTAAAATACATTGCGCTTAAACTTTTACAAATTGTATTCTCTGCTCCAGTCCGGCGGTTATCGGCCCAATCGCCTGCATATAGTCCATCAAAGCATCTAAATCAAAGGGGCCCATTCTGCGAAAGATAGTTAATACCTGACATCAACTTTTTTTTATGAAAATAGAGCTTACTCCAGGTCTTCGGCGTGATCGCTAATCAAGGAGTAACCGTTCTTGCCATTGGCCAGATATTCCATGACCACCAACCGATAATTCCGGTTCCGCCGCAGTGGCCGGTACTCGGGTATTGCACAATCGTCGCAGCGCACAAGGACGCTGACCACCCGCTGGCCCGGCTTCGCCATCAAATTGTAGACGATCCGCAGACCGGAGACCTGCAGGAATCGTTTGGATGCGGGCGCGACGTAGCTGCCATTCATGGTCGCCACACTGTCCTCCAGCAGCTCCAACAAGTGCTCGCCGCGCAAGGTCAGCGCATACAGGCGATTCTCCCAGGGGCACATTGCCACCAGCTGCTTATAGAAAATGTCTGTGGGAGAAGGAAACACTATGAGATACCCTGTAAAACCAGCTGATTTGGCTGTTGCAGCTTACCGCCCGCCGGTATGGGCACGCGGAAGTTACCCTGGCTGGTCAACGCGATGCTCACATTGCTCCAATTGGAGGTTCGCGTCGATGCCTCCTTGACGAACTGCAAAGCTTGAGGATTAGCCCCAGATCTCGCGGATTATCGTGATACGTACTGCGTGCAGCATTGCGTCCGTGTAGAGGTTGCCCAAATTGCATTCGCCTCGCGCACACTCCACCTGCTGCAGCGGCACCCGACTGCTGCCCACGATCCGACTGGAGTTAGTCAGCAGCTCCGCTTGCCACGGTTCCATTGCCAGGAGCACTGCCTCATCTGTGAAGCGAATATACAGATAAGGTCATCAGAAAACTATCAGCTGAATTTGGTGGCTCTAGCTTCAAAATTGTGGGTGATATTGATTTTTGTGGTATATGTCGATATCGATATCGATTTGATCGATTTGCTCCAAGTGAACATTGGCAATAAATCCGAACCCATTTTTTTTGACGCGAGCATAAACGAGTATATATTTCAAGTTGCGATCCATTTCCTATGTTATTTTCTAAATATCGATAATTATCGATTTCAAGCCAAGCGAGCTAGAAATATTGACTATGAATTTTGCATATAAAGAGCAGAGTACGTTTCTTTTAAATAGTCGTAATAAGCCCTGCATGCTAGAAATCGATAAATATCGATTTGTTGGCATATCTCTCATATTCAAATATAGCCTTGCGCTTTTTGATCTCAGATCGATCGTAGTTTATAGTTATAGGGTATCTGCTAGTCGGTCATTTCCGAATAGTTCACTCTTGTTTTTACGTTCTAAAACATCAGATTCATTATCTTACAACATTTATTTATAGTAGGGATTTAAAAAAAAAAAGAAATGAAAAGATATAGAAATTTAGTCGAGCACCGTTATGCGACCCTCGAGGCCCATGTAGATCGGATTGATGTTGGCGGTGTACGAGATGAGCGCATCCAGATCGGTGACGCCGCGCCTGCAAGGGGAAGAGACTTTAGCTACGTTCGTTTGTGGCCCGATTGGCCAGGTGACTCACTGGATGTCGGTGCCCTCGGCGAGCATGGTGAAGCCATCGCCGCCCTCCTGCAGGAAATTGGGCGAGACGAGCCGATAGATCTTGGCCGGCAGCAGGGGCTCATACACGGGCACCTCGCAGTCGGCGCAGCGCGCCAGCACGGAGACGACGCGCTCGTTGACCGGCCTGGTGTAGTTGTAGGTGACCTTCAGACCGGCCACCTGCAGCATGATGTACGAGCTGGTCACCCCGTTCTCCAGATCGATCTTGCTCGCAGCGTACTCCAGCGCCTCGATCACCTTCTGGCCGGGCAGATTGTACGCGATCAGCGTGTTCTCGAACGGCGACACGCTCACCAGGTGCGCGTACGTCAGATCTGTGGAAGAGAGTGGAGTGGGTGGAGATGCACTCAGCGAAAATGTATAACAAAAAAAAATGTTTCTTGTTCGCGGTTCGAATCCATATTTGGTCTGTGAACCTGGTTTTTTGCCACTAACTCGGTTCAAGTTAAATTTGCTATCTTAATTTCGCACCGCATTTTTCTCTGAGTGTAGAGCTGTTAGCCCGGAATTCTTCTACTTACTGCCGCGCTGCACGGCCACTCGAAGGCCACCGGAGCCAGCCAGTCCGATGGACACATTCGTCCAGGCGCTTTGATTAAAGGGCGTCAGGCCCGTGAACTGCAATGGGGCGTGGCAGGGGATTAGAATAAGATTATAGCAAAGAGAACGCTGCTTACCGTGTGCACCATGGCGTCGCAGAAAAAGTTACCCAGATTGCATTCGGTATAGCTGCAGTCGCTCTTGGTCAGGTCGACCAGAGTCTGCCCGATGACCACCTTGCCCTGCTCGTCGATGATCTCCTTCCACGGCTGCAGCGCCGCCAGCACTGCTTCGTCTGCATCAACGATAACAACAACACATCACACCACAAACAAGTAAGAGTGCTCTAGTCGAGTGCGCTCGACTAGTAGATACCCTATATGGGTAATGGGAATTGCAACCCATAGGTAAACTATTGTTCACCTCTATGAAAATTTGGTGCGTTTAAACCAACGATGGGAACCGATATTTATCGATTATTACAACTTATTATTACAGCTCTCGGTATATTATATGAGAATTTAAATCACAGTGATATGTTTAAAAAACCAAAGTCCAACATCGATATTTATCGATCTCAATTTGTTTTTAAAATTAACCTATTTTGCGCTTGTAGAGGCTACATGTAAAATTATGATTAAGCTTAAAAAACATGATATTTATCGATTTAAAAATACAAAATTAATGTTATCGATCACTTTAAAAAATTTATCAGCTGTGATAGTAGCACAGAAAAACGGAAATACGGACCAGGCAAGCTCGACTTGGCTATTCATACCGATCGGGATATATTTGATCACTCATTTTCAATGGATCAAAAAAAGATACTGGGACACTCACCCTCCGGTACATCTTGGCCCATGTAGAGGGGTGCGCCCTCAAAGTCCAGGACATCGCCATTGGCATCAAAATAGACCGTTAAATTGCCCACGTACTTGGCATAGGCGCCCGCCTGAACGATGAGCACCCGATGACCGTTGCTGTGTGTCACCTGGGTGGGGTAGTCTCCGTGCGCGGTGTCTGGTCCGGGCGGAACACCCGTGTAGAGGAACGTGTGCGAATGGGAGCCGACAATGACATCGATAACATCGCCCGCATTGGCGGCGATCACTTTGTCCACTTCGTAGCCGCAGTGAGAGATCACAATAATTATTTTGGCACCTTGCTCTGTCAGCAGGCGAGCCTCCTCGCGAATGGTGTCGCTCTCGTTGCGGAAGATCAGTTTGCCCGTGTTGGCCAATTGCTGGGGAGAGAAATAGAGATAAAGATTGAGATTCGTATTTTTTGCGATAATTTATCGATTTTTATCGATATCGATATATATAAGTATTAATCTGCTGATATAGATCAGTTGTACCCGACCGCGCAATTCTTCTTCACCATAAAATAAGTAACAGCTTGTTATTTTGGAAAACTATCGATTTTTTAGATCGATTTATTTTGGCTCGATATTAAGAGACGGCGCTTGCAAAATTTGGATTACCTGTAAAATTGCGAGAGCTATCGATGTGCACGATTTATCCACCCAAAGATCGATTTTTATCGATTTTAACAGTGTTCTGTCTGTATGTTGTTGTATAAAACTGAGGGAACTATATTGATTTTATTAATTTTCCATGCTCCCAGAGGACGTAGTCTCAAGTTTCATACGGACGGACAGATGGACGGACATGAACTCCAATAGTTTAAATAGGGAATCAGAACTCACGTTTGTCGTTTCCAGGATGACGCCGATCAATCCGATCTTGCGGCCGCCGCGCTCGATGATCACCGACTTCTCGTAGAGGCCCTCCATGGTGGGCTCGTGGGCGCAGTCCATGTTGGCCACCAACATGCTGGTGTTGACGGTCTTCAGGAACGGCACCACTCCCTCCACGCCATGATCGAACTCGTGGTTGCCCAGCGTCTATCGAATGGGGCGGGACGGATTAGTGGGAGTGAAAGAAAGATAGTTTTGCTGTAGCTTACCATGGCATCCGCTGGCAGCATATTGAGGAACTGCTGGGTGACATTCCAGCGTCCGACGTTGTACCAGAGCGTGCCCTGGAAACTGTCGCCCGCATTGATGTAGATGGGATTCTGTTCCCGCTGCTCCTCCAGCAGCCGCCTCACCGTGTACACAGTGCGGGCGTATCCGCCGATGCACTGCTCGTGGTCGTCGCAGGTACCGCCACCGGTGTCCGTTGGCTCGTATCTGCATACCGGTATTCGGTATTCGCAATTCGGAATTCGGAATTCGGTCAGGTGGTGATTAAGAAACCATCGATTAGTTCGATCGCATTGGCATTGGCCATTGAATGAAGGGGCTCCTTATCGATAGGGTAAGCTAAGCGTGTTGTTGGCACGAGTGCCCAATAAGTCCGCGCATGATTGTGATTGTTTACGGCACTCGATGCGATTATCATGATGATATCTCTTTTCCTCAATGGCCACAATTTGGCAGCACTCAGAAAAACTACGTAGCTTGTTTGATCATGAAAAGAATCGCCATGAAAAACTAATTTCTATCTTGGAAAATTATCTTTCAAATCAAACAGTTTTTCAAATAAGTCAATTCAAATAATTGGGTTTATCTAACTGTTAACCTAAGCTCAATTTGCCACGCCCCCAGTGGGCGATGCCAGAAAATCATAACATCTTTTTCGATGCGGATATATACGAGTGTATATACAAAGTTTCAAGGCTCTATCTTTAATAGAACAAGCATAAAGATAAAAATAAATGTTCTACAATTTTAGTAAAGTTCGCGAAGAATGTTTTCAGTACAGTTATACCGGTGGTTAGGCATATACGTTTACCATAGATCCCAGATTATGATAAAAATAATTTCTTATTTAAGCATATATCTTATCTTTCACTCGAACATATAAACTATGCTCTGAATGAACGCAATCACATATTGTTAAGATTGTCGAAATTTAACTGTTTATGATCAAAAAAAAGTTGTTTTTAAGTACCCAAAAACAATCAAATTTTTGTATGACTAAGACTGTGACATCTCGATATAGTTTATAATATTGCTGATGATAAGAGAGAGAGTTCGGTTTGCACTTGCCTGGCATGGAAATCGTTAATGTGTATGATCGATAGCGGAAATCGATCCTCAGCGGCATTCAGTGGCCTTGAGCCAGCGAAAAGCATCATCAGCATGATCAGCAGCCCCATTGGAGAGCAGCGAAAACACCCGATCTTAACCATAATGACAGCAGCTGGACTGGATGTCTGTCTCTGTGATCAACTCCTGTCCGGAGCCTGTTGCAAGTAAAAAGCGAGCCTAATCCGTGCGCTGGCCCGGCAATAATGCGACTGAGGGCTGATGTGGCCACTGGACGTTGACTCTGGCGAAAAACCCCTCGAACTGGTATTATTTATGATATATAGTATATTCACTCATGTATCAGTGTTATATGGCTGCCAACTGTTGACTGTGACTCGCACTTGATTAGCTATTCCAGTGCCCCCTCCCAAGAGCACAGCGTTAGCGCGATCCAGTTAAGGCATGCTAACTACCTGCGAGGGCTGCTCTTAGCATTGTGCGCTAGTGTTGAACTTTGCAACCGTTTATCCGTCTGAGCATCCGTCTGTCTGTTTCACAAAAATTAATAAATATCAATATAAAGCCTTGCAGCTTCTCTTTTTTTTTGTAAATTTCACTACTTATTTATAATAAAATATTTCACATTTAAATTTAAGGCAAATTGAATCATTTTTTTCTCTATTTGAAGACGCACAATATTAATGGCAGCCCTCGTAAAGATTTGAATACATTTTATTGCGCATACAACCGTTAGCATCGGTTCACTTGGAATGTGTTCCGCTTACCTTTTGCATGTCAAACAACGTGAATCCCAATTGCTGATATTTAATATATTAATATGTGCCGTTGGGCTTATCTTATCTTATCAATAAAGGCGGGTTGATCAGCCAATAAACTGCATTTCACCAAATAGCAAGCTTTGTAACTGCTGCGGTTTTTTTCTGTATGAGTATCGATTGGCATCGATTTTTACTATCGCTTATTTACATATTACATCGATACCGATAGGCCACGTTGCATTTGACGCCTTTTGTTAAGTTTGAAAACTAAGCGCATTGAGCGGCCTTGATACTTGCCTTTTGCTACTCACAAATGGCATCGATACCAGCAAAAGGCGCTGCATTTGAAATACCGTTTTCCACAATGTTTTGAAGTATAATTTTTATTGACAATAGAATTTGGAGCTCGTCATGGAGTTACTCGTAGGTATAAAGCACAGTATATATATGTATGTTTATGATTTTGTTTTGCAAGTACATATGTAAGTATTGTATATAAATATATATTGTATATGTATAATAATGTTTCGTGTATGTATATATTTATATATATATATAGATGCATTTATTTATATATATATATATATTCATATGAATATGTGTGCGTATTAATATTATCTTTTATATATATATATATAAATTTTTTTTTTAATTGCTTAGCTTAAAGCACAGAGAATTTTGATATGAGAATGATAGCATTCTGCGTTCGGTGATTGGCGCCACGCACTCAATGGAAACGGGGGAGGAATAGAGGATGGGGATGATGAAGCGGGCACTGAGATCTGTGATTCTAACGGTTAAGTCAGTCATCTGTCTAGTCAAACGCAAAGGCAACAAGAGCTACAAACAAATAAACTGTATCTGTGTATATGTTTTGTGTTTGTGTGCGTGTGTGTGTGTGTGTGGGGGAGGTAAAAACAAAAAATTGACTAGAAAAAACTTAAATAGCTCCCTGATTTGATTAGATGCGGGTTGTCGTTACTGTCTGCCTGTCTGTATTATTCTCTCTAGTGAAAGACATCCATGAAGGGAAAGTGAGCCTGCTCCGGCTCGAGCAGATCGACCAGGAAACAAACGGTGCCAGCAACGCCCTCGTACAGGCTGTGGGGGCGATCGGGAACGCGGGCGCGCTGCTTGAACTCGGCATTGGTCAGCAGCTCCATGAACTTGTGCGCACGGTACAGGTACTTCATTTCGTTGGTCAGCCGAAATAGCAGCAAAAATACGTAGCCATTGCCGGCGACGCCGTGACAGATGCCGGGTCCCTTGCGCAGGAAGCCCTTCTTCCAGACAAGATCGGCGGCACGGCGCAGCGAGATCAGATACTTGTCCTCCTTGAATATCAAATAGGCCTTGGCCAGGACGTAAACGGCGCCGGGTGCACCGTGGCACCAGTGCACCAAACGCTTGTCGCGACCCGACCGCAGATCCTCGAGAGCCACGGGAAAGTTACCCTCGTTATCCTGCAGCTCCAGAAAGAAGTCAATCGAGCGCTTGATGTCGCGCAGCTCTGCAGCCGGCGCCGAAATGGGCACCGTACGGAACCAGGGGCTGTCCAGCAGCATGTGCAATATGGCGCACAATCCGTGGGCGGCGCCCAAGTACTCGGTGCCATGGTACTGATACATCAGCGGCAGCGGTGAGTTGTTCAGTTTGCTGTACTCCCGGCCGCTCGTTATGATCAGCTGGCAAATTGAGATCAGATCATCGTCGGTGATCTTCTTCTCGGGCAGCACATCGTTCAGCCAGTAGCAGCCGGATAGATAGCCGGCACGGCCCACCAGCACCTCGTCGCAGCCGTATTTGGTGTGCATGAACTCCTTGCTGGATGGTATGCCCGATTTGAAGTTGGCCAAATCATTGGACAGCTCCTCCGTGTTCTTGGCCTCCTGAGAGATGGCCGCCGAGATGGCATAGATGCCCGCATTGCCGCATAGAAACGAATACCGTTCCGCGGATCGTTTCTTATACCTCTTGGCATTCGCCTTGGCGTTCCGTATGAAGGCGGCGGCGTGCTCCAGGGCCGGATACAGGTCGCGGGTCTGTTCGCAGCTGTGCAATTTCCAGAACATGTACGCAATGCCCGCATTGCCCACATACAGATCGCCGCGATTGTCTTCCTCATCGCTATTGGGATGACAGTGCTCCAGTATGGCGTCCACATAGGTGCAAATCAGTGTCTTGATGTGCTCCTCATCGGTGGCGAACGGTGTGTTCTCGCCGCCCGAGAAGTCCGCAAACGGGTTCTTCAAATAACGACGCTCCATCTCCCAGTCCTGGCTCGTTTCCTCCACCAGTCCCTGTTGCGCTACGTCCTCAGTTGCTGGCTGCGCAATTGTGCCTGCAAAAAATTTTGCAAATTTTGTTATCGTTTATCGATTTGCCGGCGCCGGTCGGCGGGCAGAGGGCGCGGCCCGGCAGAGCGTCTGTCGCTTACCCGTTTCAGGTGTTGGCCGAAATTTGGAACCGGCCGAATAGCTTCTGCTCGCTGTTGCACTGCGTACCTGCAACACGTTTATGCACTTAATATATATATATATATCTAAATTTTCATATATATGTGTGTGTGTCTCTATGTGTGTGGGTGTGTGTCTGGGTGTATATGCAACAATATGCAACTAACTAATAAGTAATTAAATTTAATATCGTGTAATACCAAAATGAATTGTGTTCGGTGCTGTAGTTGGCTTGCAAGTGCTCAGACAGACGGGAATCCTATTTTAATTACACATTTGCCACACTTGACACTCTCGCCAAAGCCAACCAAACGAGGAAAACAGATTTAATGCCCAAGCGCTCCTGCCGACTAGAGTTGAAACCAATTGTTCCGCACCAGTTCGATTGAACCACGCATCGTTCGTTTTGCTCCTTTTAGTTCCATTGAATATGCGTCCGTCGAGATTTGGAACTGTCCGCACATTTGTATTATTGTATTTATTTTTAAATTAAAGCAAATTATTTGATTCTTTTCATTGTTGAAGATATTGTAAATTATATTGAAATAAATATCATGTTATAAAGATAGACTCATTGTACTTTAGGTATCCTAAAGTATGTATAATGTAAATATATGCTATGAACATTTTTTTTTTTTTTTTGCATATAAATAGATTATGCAATATCTGTAATTTAAAGTTATTCAACAATATTGGAAGGTAGCCACAATTTGTACCACAATTTAACAAATGAACTTATTCTATATTAAACTACGGTTGTCAACTCTACTATCGACTTGGATATCGTTCGCAACGATATTTTACCGCGAAAGCTTATAATATATCGCATTCATGGAAAAAGACAAAACGTTTAATTAAACCAATACAATATACATTTGAATATATATTAAAATATCAAACCCATTGCATAATTTATTTAGTTGCAAAAACAATTATTTTGCAAATTACGCATTTGATTTAAATGTGAATCGATACCGATAAAAGTTGCTGCCGTTACGGTATCGCTTATTTATGCAACTTTTCAAAAAATATGCAAACATGAATATTTTTGGTTTGTTAAGCATACATTGATATATTTATATATTTTTTAAGATCATAAGGCATCACAATAGTTTTCATATCAACTAATTTCTACGATTTCCGCCCATAATAGTTGCAATCCGTATGAATATATTCAAGACATCCAAATAGATAGACATCGAACTGAGAAGAAATCAGCAAAGACACAAATTAAGAACCATAGGGAATAGGGCAAATTCTAGACTGTACTTACGCATTGATGGGATCGAAGGGCACGTATCCGTACTGGGGATGCACCTCGGCCTTGCGCACCAGCCGCTGAGTGTCGTAGAGCAGAAATCCGCTGAAGAGGACGAGGCCACCGTAAAGGGACATGGATGCCAGGCCTGGAAAGCGTATACAAATGAGCTGGTGCTCGCAGGTGGGCAATTGGGTCATTCTTCACTTACCGGCGCCAATCATGGTCGTGGGCGGCAGCCACATCGAGGCCAGGGACGAAGCGAATACGACACCAAGACCGATGGCCAGCGGACCACCCATATACAAGAATTTATCGTTGGGAGCACACGTTGCGATCGTGGACAGGCCACCGACAATGCCGCCAGTGTAGAGTGCGGCGCGCGTTAATATCGGACCGCCCAGGAAGCACAGCGGCGCAATGACACCGCCCAAAATGGCGCAGTGCAGCAACCAGGCGAGATGCTTGGGCCCCAGGCCCGGCTCATACTGAATGGAGCGCGTGACTGCGCCGCTGCCAATAACCAGACCCAGCGAGGCGATTGTCCACTACGAGCAGAATGAATGTGTGTAAGTGTGTGTGCGTGCGTCTGTGTGTGTGGGCGAGAGACGCTCAGGGATTGGCACTTACCAGGATGCCGCCGCGCGAGGCCAACGCGAGCAGACGCGGCGAACGGAACACGGCCGCCGCAGAGGCCGCCGTCAGCAAGCAGGAGCCACCAAAGAAGGCGTACGTTGACTGGATGCGCTCCTTAACATATTGCGGCCACATGCTGACGAAATAGTAAATCATATTGATGAAATTAAATTTACATGAGGAATAGATATATATATATAAATATATGGGATGTTTGTCTTCACAGAATGGAAGAGGGACGTATGAGACTATTAAATAATATATGGCAATCTGTCTGAGAGCTTATAAAAATGAAATATATACATCAATTTGATCGATTCCGAAACCTTAAAACCATATTTAACGCGAATATGCACGTGTGTATACTCCAAATATAAAGACTCAAGTTTCATACAGACGGACATTGCACAAACCCAATCTGCTCTATATACTTCGTGCAAGAGAATTATAGTAATGTGCTCACATGGCGTTGTCCGCAATGCTCGTGCTCTTGCCCATCCCGACGCCGTAGTAGCAGAGTGCGCCCAGGCCAATGACGGCAGCTCCAGCGGCAGCGCCTTTGCCCATTGAGTAAGCTAAAAAAGTAAGTAAATGAGGAGCATGAGAAGGCAAATATTTAGTTTTTGGCTGGGCGTTTTACTCACCATTGGCGCTTGGCGGGCCCATTAGCTTCTCCTTGAGAGTGGGAGCGCGTGCCTGTTCCAGAGGGGCGACGTTGCGGGTGCTTCGCACGGGATGACGCGCATAGTTGCGCACAATATTGAGGCTGGGCTGCGATTTGAGCAGGGCCTGTGAAGATTTGCCTACCAGAAGGCTGCCGCTCGGACGAGCCGTCGCCAATGCAAGTCGCAGCAACATCTTATTGTTGTGATGAAATACGCAGTGGTTGGTCTGTGTTAGTCGAAGATGTTGCCAAATAGTCTGTTCGTTAGCCTCGATTCGTTATTAACCACGTTCAGTGCAAAATGTTTGCTGCAAGCATAATTTGTGCGACCTTATTTATTTAGTTATTTTGAAAATTTTCTAGAATATGCTACTAACTTGCGAGCACTTCGATGTGTTGACAATTTGATGTATCGATAAATGTGTTGGATTAGTGCCAGCTGTGATGGTTTAAAATTGAGGCTAGTGCCGGCAGTTCAACTTGTTCCGATTAATATCGTGCATTCAGGCAGCCAATAAACAAAGAAATCCAAAATTTTAAATGCATTTTTTTATTTGTGGTTTTCTTGCTTTATTATTACCTTGCTTTAATTAGACAGTTTGTCAAATAATGTTTCTGGTTATAGAGTTGTAGAGTTGCATAAAATACTCAAATAAATCGTTATATAGAAATATATTGACATATTTTATTCAATTCCGCTATTCTTCTTAATTATAATGCGCTGTGCGTTTTGCGTTCATAGCAAATTTTTTATTTGTTCTATTTCGTATAAGATTTTTACATTGGTTGTGGGTAATTTAAAAATTGGAATTGATGCAAGTGTGTACACGGCAAGTTATATCAAGCTATCGATAGATTAAAACGATGCTTATTGTTTCGCTCGAGTAAAGCAACTCTGTGTGAAACAATTTGGCGCCTTTGCGCCAAAAAGTGCGTTTAATTAAATTTTGCTTAACATAAAAATTATGGACAAAAATAACACCTGCCTACACCTGATATTTACGTACTGGGCCAGCGGGCATCTGAGGTACGCCCGGTCGCAGAGCGATTACCTCGTTAACGAGTGATTTGCGCAAATTGCCAGCGTGATCGTACGTGTTCGTCTGCTCCAGCTCCCCCTCGCTGGTGGACTGGTACGTCTTGCACTCGTACAACGGACAGCATCTGGGATAGCTCAGATTTGGCTCGGTGGACGGCAGAACGTTGCAGATGCCCTTCAGCGTGCTGGGCATCTTGCAGCTGCAACCAGACCAAGAGGCCAACGTAATTGGCAAACATGTACATATGTACATACAGAAAGGACATCTGCTCACCTGTCCTCCCACAGCTCGAGTGTGCCCAGGCATTGGACGCGCACACAATTGCCGGGCCGTGTGAACACCTCGCCCACATACAGTTGGCGTCCGGTCAGCGTGTCGCTGCAGTACTGTGGATTATAACGGTAGCCTGCCAGTGCTGCCCAGTTGTTCAGGTAAATGTCGAGTTCTTTTCACCAGTCATACTTACAGTTAAAAGGCGGCGTCGCCTGGCTGCCTCCAAGGCAGCACAATGCCAATATCAAGCCCAATAAGAACATGTCCATGTTGGTCTAATTTCGATTCCGCTTTCAATTCCAATTCGATTCGATTTACTTGGCTAATTGGGCCGTCCCGACGTTTGCAAAGTTTAGTGCGCAACTGAGGCGAATGCGGCCCAAGTTTTTAATCTTTTTACAGTTCTACAATTCAGACATGTATGCATGCATGTGTATGTGTGTGTGTGAGTGTGTGCGTGTAATCACATGTAATTACGACATTCGCGCGCTTTCACTGCTGTGAATTTAAGAATTTATGTGTATGAAATGTGTTGATGTTTTTATATGCTTATCGCTCGCAGCGCAGAAATGCTGAAATAAAAAATAAACTTTAAGTCTCTAATTGGCTGCAGCTTGACTGCGAGTTACCCTCGGCTAACTCGGTAACGAATCCCTTAGAAGCATGCAGGACAGTCTGCATGATTGGTCAGCAACGCAGTCTGCAGTCTTGGTTAGGTTAATTCAGAATTAAATACCTGCAGTCTTGTAAAGCATTAAAGCAAGACACAAGAGATGACATGTCACTAAGGTCGTCATGTAAGCTCATTACCTGTCATCGCAGTTGTCAGCAACGAGTTTTGTTGAGTTGCTTGATTCTTGTGTAAAAAGCTTTTCAGTTTGAGAAAGTAATATGATATTTAAAAAGTCAATATACCCTTAATAGACACTATGTTAAGGAGTATCAACAAAAACAATTAAAGATCAATATGCGAAATGGCAAGGCACTCGAGCTCACATTGTTTATTTAATGATTTTTGTATGTGTGTGTGTGTGTGTGTGTGTGTGTGCTCTTTGATGTTAAATGTTAAGACATTGTTTATAAATATTTTGATTCTTCTCCAGACCGCGTTCGATCTGACAGCATGCTCCATAGCTATTGTGTGGGGCACTAGGCCACTAGGAATGTGACTCATTATTTTGTGTACTTTCCCGATTTATGTTATTTGCCATCTGCACGTGTCGCCTGAGTAAATGTTGCATTTGCCATTGCACGTATTCATTCAGCATTCGCAATTAGCGATTCGCATTTGGCGATTAGCGAATCCAATGACGACTTATCAATTTCAAGACAGATAACCGCAACGACTACGCTCTTTGACACCCAAGTTGAGCGGGACGGGCGGGGGCGGGAGCGGGGGCGAGTTGCCGCTTCAGCTCTTGGTTTGGCTTGGTTCGGTTCGAACTGCTTGCACGAGTGCAAAAAAAAAAGAAATGGTTGAAATTTCCGCCATACTCGCAATTTCCTGCAGCAATCTATAAAATGTGCGGCATGCGGCGGAGCCCTAGTTTGGCCGGAAGCGGAAATGGAAATTGTCACAAATTTCTAATAGTCCCCATCTAATGTGCGTTGCTGATTGCCTCGGCTCGGTCCTTTGGCCTCTTCATTCATCAGGCGGCAAATTCGCTGCTTACTTTTAAGCGTTCGCAATAAAACTGATTTAAATCGGTGCATACTTTTCAACACAGAAATATTGCTCAGCGATATATACTATATATGTATATATAAATATATATTCATTAAATTCACATTATTTTGACCGCGAATTCTGTTTCCAAATATCAATTCATATATATATAAATTAAGAGTCCAAGCCATAGCTATTGAAATCGATTCAATTTTAACAAAAGTGGACCCAAGGGAACTTCAGAATTTTAAATATTTATCGAAAATTGCCAAAAAGTTATCGTCCAAAATGTTTCAATAAATTATGTTTTTTTGTTTTTAAGAAATCGCATTTGCTATGATCAATTTATGGCACTTAGAATTAACTATATATGAAAAAATTGAAGAATGATGCTAAAGAATGAATCGAAATGATAAATCATAGATAATCGTTTGGGAATCGAAATTTTTATGGAACAAGTGTTTTTCGATTTTTGAGAAAGCGACGAAACATCTGAAGAGTGGAAAAGACTGACTGACTGACTGGCTGATTGATTGACTGAATGAATGATTGAGTAACCGATTAGTAAGTAAAGCGTCTCCAGCGGAATTTAACGATCAATAGGCTATTTAAGTACTTAAAGTACATGTGTTTTCTTTCGAACAATTTAATAATAAATTCCTGCGTCATTTTGTTGGCTTATAATTAGCCGAGAATGTCAAATCACTTGCTGTTAATTGATGTTTATAGTAGAAAAGTCGAACTAATCGTTATTGCAACTCGCAATAACAACTGAGTTTTTCAACTTTGCATAGTCAACTTTGAGCTGAACAAAACAAAACAAAAAAAACCAATACGAAAAAAATCAACTGATCGAAATGCAAGAGTCGAGATTTGGTGGCACTTTCCGTTTCATTAAAGCGGAAAACAAAAACCTTTGCGCTCTGGGATCACCCATGACGCTTGCTGAATGGGGCTGTCCACGTCTAAGTCGGCGTCGGTTTTATCGCAGCCGTCGCTTTTCGTTTCTGATCGTCTTTCTCTGAATTGCCACTTCGGTTGGGGTTGTTTTTATACCCTGTAGCCATTGTGAATGGATAAAAGTGGGTATATTATTTTTATGCAAAAATATGTAACAGTCGATACGATTGCATTAATTGTATATTTGAGTAAATTCTATATATATATAATTAATATTAAGATATTTCCAATTCGATTATCAAGAGAATCGATAAATATTGATATGTTATAAGGAACTACACAGCTAGGTTTAGCATGTTTATATATATCGATAAATATCGATTCATGTTTGTTTGTGTTTTTATCGATACACATTTAAATTTGTTCACTATTCCAATTGCATTTTTGAATATATACTGAAATAATTAATGTATATTAAAATATAATAATTGCATATTTCGAAGTTTGATATAAGAGATATCCAATTCAATTATCGAGCAAATCGATAAATTTTTATATATATTATTACGAACTACACAATTAGGTGAAGCATGTATCGATAAATATCGAGATACAGTATCTATTGATAAATATTGATTTTTAAGCGTATGTTTTTGGAGAGGCTATTTTTCTTTTGCTGTGTAACATTTTTCAGATATTTGTATTAAATACACAAGTATGTTTTTGAAGGGGTATATCCTAGTCGAGCAGTCCGTTAACGATCAGTTTGACTTGTTTTGGAGCTGCGGTTGTCGCTTGTCGCTTGCCGTTTGTCGTTTGCCGGTTCCATCAGTTACGCGACGATCGCGGCACGGTAAAGTACGCAGCGCTGGTCAAGAGATACAGATACAAATACAGCTCTAGATACATAACTGTTGTTATGGCTATAGATACAGATGCGACATATGAGCCGGCGCGAGTGCTGAAGTAGCTGTGAAGTTGATTCCTTTTTGAAAAGGGCTACAATGAAATGCAATTAAGCTGCTCGAATCAATTACGCGCAAACAACGCAAATTGAATTAAAGCGCGTGAACAATGCTCAAAAACAAACCGGCAACAGGCAAATAATATATATATATGTATATATATGTATATATATGTGGGCGATTATTATTAACGGACTCGAGCTCGAACTCCACCTCGAATTCGAACTATGACTTTGCCGGCCAGTGTGCGTAGTGTTCTAAATAGATACAGTGGATATTCGATAATGGCACTCTTAAAAGCCAGCATAACAAAAATGCTTTTCAATTATGATTAAAAATGAAATTCAATTATTATTTTTATATTTTTGTGTCTTGTCAAAATGAGAAAATATAATTGATTAAATTACAGAATTTAGTATTCATTCAAATTATTAATTGACATTAATTACTAATTTACATGAGAAAAAGTATACAATGAATTTAAAAAAAAAAGTGATCATTTGTTTGTTAAATTCAAATTCAAATAAAAAACACAAGTTGTTCAAATTATCAAGTGTCCACTGTGCATATTTTGTATGCAGATGGAAACAAACATAAAATTAACGCCGCGAACGATTCGCAGTCCATAGAACAAACGAAATAATTAATTAATTACGACACGGCATTTGCATAAAACAAAAATAAAAAAAAAACAACAACTTATAAACAACAATTTTGATGCAATTAAATTTCGCGTGCATTTCTCTTACATGTTTAACATAGCCGCGCGGTTAATTAGTGATATATATTTATATATTTACAATTTTTTTATTTTTATTTTTTTTTTTTTTTGTATCTGTGGTATTTTTTGGAGTTAATGAATTAAGCGGCATTTAAATATATTTTCGTTTTAAATACAAAATGAAAAATCAATTGCAATTGTGTGCGCCTCAGGAGTTGTTGTTGTTGTTGTTTTTGTTTTTTACCTTTTGCCATTAATGCAATGCGGTTTCAACTTGATGTGCATTTATGGTTCTGTGTAAATATGTGCAATATTTTTAATGTGAATACGAGTGGACTGTAAATAGTCGCTGGACTGTTAAATAATGTCGAA
>SCDT01000656.1:24892-35384 GCA_004143765.1 Drosophila melanica | reverse complement strand
TGGACAAAACTGAACCGATTTTCACGTTTGAAGGCATTTTGAGCATGATATGTCCTAAATATTAATTCTACATTCAAAATATATACATTTAAGACAAACAATTTTTTTGGAATTTTTTGGTAAAAGATCATGTACTCCCCCCTTGTTAATTTTCGAAAAAAATTTTTTTCAAAATTTAGAATTGCGAATTTTTATTTTTAATCAACTGTATTCGTCATAATTAGCATAAAAAACAACCCTAAAACCGATTTTGGGGATGTCAAATTTTTCGTCAAAAATCATGCTAAAATTGACAAAAATTTTGACATGTAAAGGTCTCGGATCAATAGCTCCAATATTTCAAATTTCCATAACTTTGTCAAAACTGAACCGATTTTTACGTTTGAAGGCATTTTTGTCATGATTTGTCGTAAATATTGATTCTACATTCAAAATATTTGCATTTTTAAAAATAATTTTTTTTTTATATTTTTGGACAAAAAATCATGTACTCCCCCCTTATTAATTTTCGAAAAAAAATTTTTTTCAAAATTTAGAATTGCGAATTTTTTTTTTAATCGATTGTATTCGTCATAATTGGCATAAAAAACAACCTTAAAACCGATTTTGGGGATGTCAAATTTTTCGTCAAAAATCATGCTAAAATTGACAAAAATTTTGACATGTAAATGTTTCGGATCAATAGCTCCAATATATCAAATTCCCATAACTTTGTCAAAACTGAACCGATTTTCACGTTCGAAGGCATTTTTGTCATGATTTGTTGTATAGATTGATTCTACATTCAAAATATATGCATTTTTGAATACAAATTTTTTTAAGGCATTTTGATTCTGGCTGTACATGTACTCCCCTCCCCGCCCTACTCATCTCCAAAACAAATTTTTTTGAATTTATAAATTTTTTATAAATATACTTTGCTATCGTCTATGAATTGAGTTTTTGTGTAAACTAAAAAACTGAACTGAACGAAAAAAAAACTGACTATTCTGCAAGGTGAAGCTTTTGGTTGAACATGTTGTTTTTAGCTGGTTTTAGAGCACTTCTTTTTTCTGATGCGATGTTTTTTCTGGTATATGGTTTATGCGTCTTTAAGCGCTTTTCATTCAATTACAATTTGCAAAACGTGCAATAAATTGCACCCGACACGGGGAGGGGCGGCAAGGAAAGGGCAGGGCAGGGCAGGGCAGGGTTGGCAATTGGCAATTGGCAAAACCGAAGAAAACTGTGCTGCGCTGCTCAGTCACATGTCAGATCCCAGATGGGAATCTGTCGCTCAGCTCGGGGCTGGCTAATTAAGCGATCTGGGTATATTGTCGAGTTCTGTGATTATAGCTTAGCTAGTGGGCACTCGCTTGTCATGTCAAACTGGCACTTAAATCAACAGAATCTACAATTTAGATTCAACAATGCTGTCCGCATGGCATTTCATTTGTAACGGCAACCGTTTCCGTATCTGAATCTATCTGTATCTCAGCTTCCATTCTATTGCTCTATCTGTAATTCCATCTGTAACTGGGATTTTAAATATTTGGGCTGGCATCGCTTGATTGCAATTTGCATCTCTGTGTGCAAATTGTGTGGGCTGTACCATTAGTTTGCTGGAAAATATATATTCTTTTATCTGCGCCACAATAGATGCTCAAGTTGCCGAAAACCGCCGCTAGCTGGCGCCAGCTGGCACTTTGCAGTTTCAGTTATTTACTCGATTTAACTGCTTCTTTATTAATTGCTAGCGCCCAAAAAAAATAAATAAAAAACAATTGAAAACATATATCGTCATCTTTTTATATTTTATATATAGAACATATATATACAATGTATATATCATACCATAATAGACATTGTTCCGCTGTTTTTAATTAGTTTCTCGGCGGCTGCGCACGCATCTGGCATAATTAAAAATGTATTTAAGAGCTCTTTGCTTTTGTTTTTCCTGTTTTTTTTTTACATTCATTTTTAAATCCTGCTATATTTTCTACTACTTTGTTTAGAGCTCTTTTTTTTGTGAAATTTTTATCACAATTCCCAATTGCATGCTGCTGCACAATAGATGGCGCCACAATATACAATATCCTAGAAGTTTCAGCGTTTCATTGTTCTCTCCTCTTCATCGCTCTATCTGCACACCTTTTATTGTTCGTCACAATGTGTGGTGGCTCTTTTGTCGTTCAAGGGGTGAAAATGTTATCGATAGCCATAATCGCGTGTATATAACTAAAGCTGACTAGAAAGACAATTGTGTGATGGTTATTTTTATCTTTCTCTCTCTGAATCTGTTCATCTCTATCTACAACGAATTCCAACTAGTTTTCTTTCTATTTTTTGTAAGCATCAGTTTACCGATAAAAATGTAATCGATAAGCATTATTGAACGACATCGCAGTTTATGGCTTTTCCAGTTTTTCTTGCTTATTCAGTCTATTAAAACGATAAACATGTTATCGATATTATATAGATATAATATCGATATCTATATAATATCGATAACATGTTTATTGTGTACATTAAACAGATGCTGAGATTTCTAATCTCTTTCAATCTTATCATATAGCTAATTCACTGTTCTCTTTCTACGTCTCACTTATCGATAACTTGCTATCGATATAGCTAATTATGTGTAGAACTGGCAAAGCGCTTAATTAAAGCATAATGAGTGCTAATTAAGAGCTGTTTACTTCACACTTATTTCCATTTAACACACGTCGTGAACCAATCTATGCTCGTAATACCCATGCACACGCCATTGCCCCATTGCCCCATTGCCCAATTGCCCAATTGCCCCATTGCCTCGACCCAGACCCAGACCCAGACACAGTCCCATATTAAGAACCGGAACTAAAACCAGCTCAATCCCTAGACATCTCTATGTCAGTTGACTTAATTTAAACTAATCAGGCAGCCAGTTGTGTTGGGCAGCCTAATTGCTGTAAATGCTGGGCGGACTGCGACTGAGATTGGGACATGGACTGCGGAATCGAGAGTCGTCTCTCTCTCTCTCTCTAAATTGTTCACTCTCTTTCTCTTTTTTTTATATACCCTGTACTTATTGCAAATTGGTGCAAGTGTATTTAGCAGGCAACTATGACAAAAAACAAGCTATTTTGAATTCTTCAGAACTGATCAGACCAAACTATATGCTGAACAAAATGTTCTTTTGTGCGGTATATCGTCTCAATTTAATATCTCCTTAATATCGATTTATCGATAAACGTTGCTTTTGTATTTTATTTTATTTTAGCATATTTTTTAATTTTTTTTTTAATTATAAGAAATTTTTAAATTTTTTATAATTATTTTAAGCAAAACAAACCTTATATAAACATACAAAAATTTCAATCATACTTTGTTTTTTGGAAAATTATGTTATTTACTATTTAATATTTTCAAAAAATTCAATATTTAAAGTCGTGTTAAAAAAACATTATTCATGTAAAAAACGTAGCTTTTTAAATTGTATACAAAAAAATTCCTGTAGAGACGAAGAGATTAGATTTCTTACGCAGCGTATCATCTAGTCGGGCACTCCCAACCAGAGACCTTGTGACAGAGCTGCAGCGAAGGGGGCGGGGTCGCTTTAACACATTGAAAAAGCTAAAATGAAAGCGCATTTGGATCGCAACACAAGCAAGCGAATGCTATCAGCTCTACAAAGGAATTACGCTGCTGCTGCTGATGATGATGATGATAATAATGATGATGATGATGATGATGATAATGATGATGGTGTTCTTTGCAAAATGTTGAGGCAATTTATTTGGCTTTTTGGACTGCAGCGCAACAATAACAATAACAACAACAGCAACAACAACAGCAAATGGTGTCAATAACACACACTTGAGAGAGCGTATGTGTGTGTGTGTGTCAGTCAGTCAGTCAGTCAGTTAATGTAATAGAAATTGTACAACAAAAGACGCGCAATGACGACATGAAAACCCCCAACGCCAATTAGCAAGCAACCCTGCGCCCCCCACTTCTCCCGTTCCACCCTCAGCCCAGCCCCTCCCTTTGCCAACTTTCATTTGTTTGGCCCGAGCAGCGTTTCAAGTCGCCACACACACACACACACACTCGAACACACACACAACCGAAGCGCCCAAGTTCTGTTTGTGAAAAAGCCAATCAAGCTAAATTAATAAAATATTACGTAGAATTCTAAATTAAATTGACGCGTGTGCGAAAAAAAATGAAAAGAAAAATACTTAGTAGACCAAATGAAATATTTGTGTGTGTGTCTGTGTGTGTGTGTGTGTGTGTATTTGTGTGTATTTGTGTGTGCCTGACTAACTAAATGAATGAATGCAGTGAAAGCGGCATGCGATAAGGCGTGACTTGAAGGGAATTTAAAACGCCCCACAAATCCTGTGCCCTGGTGCCCCCAATTGGGCTCGAACCTACAACCGAAACTGAGACTCTCGAACTGAGGCTGGCCAATTATAAATTAGTTAGCCAAACACAATTGGCAGCTGCTGTGATTTGAAACACTGTAATTTAAGCATTTTAATTGAAGAGGAAGCAAACATCAAATTGAAAAGTGCTTTAATTAGCCTGTAAACGTGAGAGTTGAAATGCATTTAGTTAATGGGAATTGTGCAATACATAAATATGAACTAGGAAATAGCACTTTATAATTTAATAGTATATATAAAAAATGCAAATTAAATAGATTATACTAATAATAAACCAATTTACGTTTCTTATTAAGTTTGATTAGTAATTTTTGTAGTTTAATCAGCAACTTGATATTTCAGTAAAATATAGGTTTTTTTAGCTAGAAAATTTTAAAATATTTCAATATTCTGTCAGTTTTGTATTTTAATAAAAATAATTAATTACATATTGGGGAAAAAATCATTGAAAACTTAACTAAAACTAAACTAAATTAAACCCTAAATGGAAGCTGAAAGTCCAAGTTTATAAAAGCGAAACTTACCTGATTTGATCAGCTTTAGGCTTTTATAAGAAATTGCAAACAGCATTTTAAAAAGACTTGAATCACTGTTATATAAAGTGGTTTAAAAGCCCTTTACGGTCCGAAAACGGGGGAAGAAAAGTGTTTTTAAATATAAATGATTTTTTCCTGGCCAAGGTAGTGCTGGGCAATACCTGATGGTTTTTATTTAAAATAAATTATATTTATAATATCAATGTTCTATTTTCTCACATTCTTATTAATTATAGGTAACTGTAGATATAAATATAGATTTTTAATTTGTAATATTTTGGTAACATAAATTTTTTAAATTTTGTTCAAATTTTGAAAAATACTATTTGTTTATAACTTTTCGCCTTTTTATGCTGCTGAGTAGTGATCTATGAATAGAGCTTTGAACTATTGAGATATTATGACATTATTTATTATGCATATAGCACTAGGTTAATTCACTTTTTCTCTGCCATAATTACTGAATTTTTTGTGACGCTTTTAAGTTGTTTGCCTTCGTTGTGTCTGTCTCTAGTTTTGGTTGTCATTAATGCAGATTTGATTGGAATTGCTGAATTGATCAAATATCTTTGGCGACGATCACGTGCTGCGGCTTTGGCGTGGTGCAAAGAAAAACATAAAAAAAAAAACAGTTTTTGAGAAACTCGTTTTGCGTGACGGCTGTTTGGCGAATAGATCTGTGAATTTGTAATGCGCCAATATTCTCGGAAATTGTTTAAATGCTCGTCAAGTCAATAATAAAGTCGCATGTTCGACATTTCTTTGCTGTTGCTTTTCTATTGTTCGATTTGTTACAGTGAACGCTCGGTAAAACAATTATAAATTAAAATCTGCCTCGAGAGTAGTATAAATTTGTTATATATTATAGTATTAAAAAAAAATTAATTTAATATTTTTATTTTATAATTAAACTATATTTTATTATAAACTACCCAAATTATTCATTATTCATTAGTCATTGATATTGCATCAAAATAATCCCACGTTTTTGATCTGTCCCCTGCTCAGTTCCCAATTCACCAATGTGCCGCATTTCCGTTGCAAATCGAACGTCTTTTGTGCTAATTGATTTTAACGTGGTTTTTTTGTTTTTGGTTTTTGTTTTCCAGGAGGATCTGTTTCTGGACGAGTTTGGCATTAAATGCGAAAAGGGCGACAACAGCGACAAGTGCTATAAAACACGCGTAAGTCTGCCCCCCGCCCGAATTGGTGTCAAGTGTTTGGACAACCCCTCCGCTGGCATCAGCGGCAAAAGGCCGCAAAGTCGCGTAATTTGAAACCGCCTTTCAACTTTGCCAGACATCTTGACGACCGACCGACCGACCAAGCGACCGACCAAGCGACCAAGCGACCGACCGTCCCATTGCCTCTGACCCAACAACAATGACGAAAAAATTCCCAGTAACCGAAGCCGAAACATATTTACGGTACAACGCCGTCTAAATACGCCCAACAAAAAGAATATAGCAAAAGAAAGACACAAAACAACAAGTGAAAGTTCTTTAGCGACAAGTGACCGACTAGAAGATACCCCGTAGGCCTTCGGTTTTATATTAACTCTTATTAATGGTTAAATACTTATTTATGCAAAATATACATTTCTGAAATTATAAAATCGATATTTATCGATTATGACAATATTAATCGAAAGCTAAAGTCAAATTTTTTTATCATTTAGGGGTTTTTAGCTAGCAAAATCGAAACGATTTTTTTGCTCAAAATTATCGTTGACTTAAAATCGATAATAATCGCTTCTGATAAAGTAAGGGATACGGAAAGATTAACTTTAGATTTGTTTTTTTTTTAATAAGTTTTAGTCTAGCTTTTTTAAGCAAAAATATATATACCTTATGGAGCTCGGTCCCAAAATCATAATTACAGGGTACACCAAAGACGCAGACAAAGCGCCTGTCAAATTCTGTGGATACCCTGTGAGGGAAGAGGGCATTAAGCATTTGTTAAAAAGCATCAATACACTTGATATCCAAGCGCACAGTGGCTTATAGCATGTATTTGGGACTTACCACAAGAGGGAGCCCAATGCGACCTTTAATGGGATTGAGTTACCAGGCAGCCGTATCCTGGACTTAAACCGTTGGAATTTTCCTAGTTGCATACGAACTCAAAGTGCGCCAGCCTGGCCCAATCGTACTCCCGCTCCAGACAGCTAAGAAACCCATTGAACAACAGTTGCAATCGTGGTTTCCCAAGCACTTTGTTCTTGGATCCACTAATCCTCCTCCAGTTGAATTTAGTCTGAGTCCTACACCTATCCATCACAGAACAATAGAATTAACTAAGGCACAAGTTTGTGCTTGGACAATATTAGGGAATTGTATTTGCTCACCCAACATTAAACGCATTAAATTTTAACCATCAAATACAAGAATATTTTATTGAATACTATACAAAATTTGATTTAGAAACAGAATCAAACAGCTTACTTTGTTTTCTGTTATGAATGTAATGTAAAGGTTCTATACTTCCCCCACAAGACTCGAACATGCAATTTTTTTTAATTATTCAAAAAGTTTATATTTTATTCGAAATTGGGAATTATCTTTTTTAAAAATTAACTTTTAGAATTAAAATGTATATGTTTTATATAATAAATACATCAATCCCATATGAATTCTTCATTGCGGTTCGAACTTAATTTATATATTTATAGAAGTAAATTAATAAATTATTTAATTAAATATATATAGAAAAAGAATACTATTTTTTGAGATGGACTTCGAATTAAAAAAAATTTTGTTGTTTTTTTTTTTGTTTTCTGCGAGGGTAGAGCAATAAGTTTCCGTGTTTAAGAATTGGGTGTGTTTTTATAAAATTAAAACTCAATTGTGCAAATGTTTAGATCTTAGATAATACTTGGACTTTAGTTTGGGATTTTAAACTTAGAGTTAATTATTTTAATTAAATTTTTCTTTTATCATTTACTGTCTCAATTACTTTTGTTTCTCGTACTAAAATGTGAATTAAACTTTTTTTTACAGTGTACTAAGGGCTGTGCGCAGTGGTATCGGGCGCTCAAGGAGATCGAGCCTTGTCAGGAGGCCTGCGTAAGTGTCATCGATGAGGTTCAGGGTGTTGATCAGCCATTAATTCTAAATTCCCCCGCTTCTTGGACAGGCTTCCACGCAGTTTTATCCGTTTGATATGCCCTGCATTGGGGCCTGTGAGATGGCCCAGCGGGACTATTGGCATCTGCAGCGGCTGGCGATGGCGCAGCTGGTGGAGACAACGCAGCCGCAGCTGCTGGAGATGCCGGGCGAGTCCAGCACACTGACCATCAAGTGGGCCATGCAGTTCCCGGAGAACTATTTGGCCAGCCGACCCTTCAACATACAATACCAGCAACTAGACGAGCAGCCCTCGGAACAGCCGGAGGCTGCCTGGCACAATTTGGCCGACTACGACTGCGACGAGTATTACGTGTGCGAGATCCTGGAGGCGCTTATACCCTACAGCCGCTATAAGGTGGGTCTAGCCTTAAAACGGACGGAGATGCAGATTATCGCTGATGTTATAAAAACAAACGATAGCATACTCTCTTTGTTTGTGAACAGAGTATACAAGAAAATACTTTGAAAATATCAGAAAAATCATTTTAAGTGAATATTTCTAATGTAGTTTTTTAGAACAATGCATAGACTTTTGAAGATTTTAAAAAATTCTACTTAAATTAAAATTAAAACAATTCGAGCCTAAGTTTAAATATCTCTAAATTTTTGTTTTTGTGTTTTCTCGATTATTGCAGTTTCGCTTTGAGCTGCCCTTTGGCGAGAGCAGCGAGGATGTGCTCTACTCGCCAGCCACGCCCGTTTACCAAACGCCCATGGAGGGCGCACCCATTTCGGCGCCCAGCATTGAGGCTCTGCTGGCGTTGGACGAGAGTCATGTGGCCGTCCACTGGCGTCCCGGCCGCTACAGCAACGCGCCCATCGAAGGCTACCGCGTGCTCCTAACCGGCTCGGACAACAGCAGCCGCGAACAGGTGAGGCCAACTCCAATTTACATTGCAACAATTTATTTCAATAATAATTTTAATTTTCTGATAATTATGAAATATACAAAATCATACAGAAATGTTAAAAAAAAGTATCGATATTTATCGATTTTGAATCATTTATCGAAAACTAAATGCACATTTATTTATATCGTTGGGGAATGCTGATTGTTTTCAGCATATATCTGAAGTTGGAAATTTGCTCAAAATTATTGTTATCTTCAAATCGATAATTATCGATTTTAATGAAGTTAGGGATATGAATTATTGACTTCATCTTTGTGTTGTCAAATATTTACGTTACGTTATGAACTGGAATCTAATCTAAAGTGTTTCCCATTCCCGTTTTTAGCTGCTGCCCGCTCAACGGGAGAGCTGCGTGTTTGCCCAGTTGGAGCCGCTGACCAACTACTCCCTGTCACTGACCATGATCAACAAGCAGGGCGAGGGACCGCCCGTCGTGGCCAGCGTGCTCACCAAGGCGCCGCTGCCGCCGGAGCAGCTGCAAAGTGTCCTGCTAGCGGGCAGGCGCACCATCCTCTGGCAGTCCCTCGAGCCCGCCGGCGAGACGCGGGTCCTCTTTCGCGCCGCGGAGACGACAACCATCAGCGACTTTGCCTGGTTGCAGCGCGAGCAGCGCCTTTGGCTGCTGGATGCAGCGGGTCACCTGCACAGGTGAGCTATCAAATGATTTCAGACTCTCCGAATTTTTTCAATGCTGAATTGATTTTCATGTTTGATAGTTTCGATTTGTTCTCCAAATTGATTCCACATAAAATATATGCATTCTTCAAAATAACAATTTTTTTTAATGAACCCTTTCTAGTTTTCTTTCGTTATCAAAATAAGTCTAAAATAACATGAAAACACATTCTGTAAGGCTTAAATTTTTTGTCAAAAATCATCACAAAATTCAACAAAATTTTGTATGATTTTGGTTTTGTAACCATTGCTCCCACATTTTTCCATAACTTTTTCAAAACTGAACCGATTTCTACGTTCAAAGGCATTTTATACATGATTTTTCATATAAATTAAAAATTAAAAATATATACATTTAAGACAAACATTTTTTTTTATTTTTTTTGGTAAAAAATCATGTACTCCCCCCTTGTTAATTTTCAAAAAAAAATTTTTTTCAAAATTTAGAATTGCGAATTTTTATTTTTAATCGATTGTATTTGGTTTATTTAGTATAAAAAACAANATCATGTACTCCCCCCTTGTTAATTTTAGAAAAAAATTTTTTTTCAAAATTTAGAATTGCGAATTTTTATTTTTAATCGATTGTATTTGGTTTATTTAGTATAAAAAACAACATTTTAGCTGATTCTGGAGGGGTCAATTTTTTTGTCAAAAATCATGCCAAAATCAACAAAAATTTTGACATGTAAAGCCCTCGGATCAATAGCTCCAATATTTGAAACTCCCATAACTTGGACAAAACTGAACCGATTTTCACGTTTGAAGGCATTTTGAGCATGATATGTCCTAAATATTAATTCTACATTCAAAATATATACATTTAAGACAAA